>JAGVSQ010001721.1:0-27688 GCA_022683975.1 Rhyacophila evoluta | reverse complement strand
AGTTTACCAGTTTTAAATAATTTAGAATTTAAGATCAATTTCCATCAAGCACCATTAGTCGAAAATATTGATGAATAAAACTATGTTATTGGTAGATAGATGATGTCTTATCAGAAATGAAAAAAAAATCTCTATTCGCGCAAACTGCTTCGTTTAATTGATCGAGAGTCGCTACTTATATATGCAAATAACATTTGTTTGCCTTCAAGCGGACATGTTAATTTTAATTCGCTGTACGCTCGATAAGGTCTGCATTATGAAGATATTGAGTAAAAAAAATGCGATTTTACTACGATTTTAGAACACAAAAAACGTGATGAAAGTTGGACAGCAATAAATAAAATAATATTGATATGTGGCCTAGTAGATAAACACCCTTGAACGGTGGCTACACATAAAGATGTTTTAATGTGTAAATGCACGACATGGATGGCCAATGGGTTTAGAGACTGACAATTTAACACTGACTGTCAAAACTGTCGAGACATATTGCGTTGAATCATAATTATTATGATCAGCATCTTTAGAACGAAGTGTACTATCATACATACATGGTGTCGCAAATACAACTAAATTAAACGCAATTTGATTGGGTGATATATTAATTAAAACGTAGTAAATGCCGGCGGAAGAGAGATATGAAGTCTTCGGAATGTTACATAGCCACATTCGGAGCTACATAATAGTATCACTTTTTTGATACTGAAGCGGTCGACTAGCAAACGAATCAAGATATCGACCAGCTGGTTTTCAAGACGAAAGTGAAATTTAGGCATGTACCTCAGCAAGCTATGCGTTCGTATGGTATGGTACCTATTCAGTTACTCTCGGTTACCCGAGAGAGTCAACGAACAAGTTTAAAATTCACCATTTCACTGAACGTTGAAAAGGTGGTTGCGACGACCATTTGTATTCGACGAGAAGTTTTGATCCAAGAATAGATTCAGATACAATACAATAATTACTTGAGGAAGTTTGGGCACAATTTATAGAAAATATATAGGCTTTTTGACGCCTTCGATAAGTAGGACATACATTATCTGTTTAAAAGCTACAAATGATGTTTTACGATAAATGCAAAGTTCCAATTCGTAACTTTTATTTGTTTGATCGTTAGGTGAATATAGACAAAATGACTACTTCCAAATTTAGATTTGGGTACGTTTTTAATGATGAAATTGTGAAGTTACACCATAGAGAAAGCAACAGATTGTATTAAAAAATATATCAATTTGCTTCAAAGTTTGGTATTATAAATTTGTAATTTTATATCGGTAATATATTAGTAGGTATAATTGGCAATAAAAATATCATACTATAAAAAGTATTCTTAAATTCCAACTTTTCCTAACTTTGATTAATTTAATATAAGTATTACTAGCAGTATGAATTGAAATAAAAACGTGTAAGAGATGAGGATGTAGTTATATAATTATTATAATATACAGTCGAATAATGTGGCTGAATAGAACAGGTTTATAAATTTAGGTAGAACACAATATTAGTTTGTATACTCAATTTTACCAAATGTTTGATATCAAATATAAACAGTGTAGATCGAATATAATTATCAGAAAGTTATATCCGAAAAGGATATATACAAAACTTATAATCTCGGTCGTTTAGGTTATTATGAATTCTGCGAAGTAAATTCTAATCCAATTAAATTATTAAAGTGAAATTATTATTAATCTGGAAAATTGTTCCTTGTTATCACATATGTGACTTCGATTGCCACATGTCGAGACATATTTGGTTTTAGAGCACCTGTTAAAACATGAATATCTTCTGCGTATTGTTTGGGAAACAGCTAAAGAATATACAATAATCTAAATCTAATCCATTGCATGCGGCTGGTTAATCTGTGAAAATAAAAATCCTGGATTTTAGGATATCTTTTAACAATCCTGTGTATTTTGTATGCGTTAGTTATGTCACCACACACATCATCTGAAACTGGCTTAATAATGTAATTAAAACCCGCTTATTAAAACATATCTTATTAATTATATGTATGCACGAATATTGCCAAATGAGCTCAAAAATAAATTCATTTTGCCAGATAGTTCTATGAGAGGTCACGTAATGTCTCGTCACTGCTCTGCGAAATGACTCACAAGCTGTCTTGGCCCGGCATCTGGTACACAGGCGATGGTGAAAACGTGTATCGATTGACCTTCTCCAGTGCAAAGAACGTACTAATAATTTAGTCAGAATTTTTTTTATTGGATTATTACTTTACCGAATTTCTCATTCAACTGATATGGATAATCTCACGATATCTCCGCGATGCATTTACCTATAACAAAAGAGACGAACGAATTGTTAATAAAAAAATAAAAGGGTAAATCACCACGTTCACCTTCACGAAGTAAATACGTATTGATTTGTCTCGGTGGATTGTTTTGTATAAGGGCTGGTAGTCAGACAATCGATTAATCGGTTGCACAGCAATGGTCTGTGAACACATTAAATCCGTGTGGATGTTCTAAATAATATTATATGATTACTAAAGCACAATTAACAGTATAGGGTATATAAATATGAAGTTTCCATTATGAATGTAAGTGAAATTAAGGGCGGAGTTGACTTGAGGCTGACAAACGCGGTAGTTATATAGTGAGAAGGGGCAGTTTACAGCTCTTACTGGTACTAATTGAAGTTATGTACTAGTTTGGATAGACGTTTGCGATATACAGCTCTTACCAGTACTGAGCTAAAATGGACAATTTTTTTAATGCTACGTATTGATGTGCGGATTCATAGCATTTTTGTTATACAGTATACATGGAAACCGTCGCAATCAATATTACTACCATTTCTTGGAAGAGATGACGACGAGTATGATAAAAGAAGAAACATACATGTTTTTTCTAAGGTGTTTCCATATTATAAAGAATCACTGACTAAAAACAAAAGAACATATTTGTCACCACAGCTTTTATACTTACAAAAATATTCGTATTTATTGAATCACTGACTTCCCATCAATCTATTTTTGGATAAATTACAAGTTGTATTTTCAGTTAAACATAACGGAAATGTCAGTTTTAAACGTTTTTATCGTGTTATAAAATATCTTCAGCGAGCTGTAAAAAACTGTTCCGACAATGAGACGTCACGGTTTCCTTGCGTCGGACTTGGGTTTCAGTTATTCAAGAACTGTGACGAAACGGGACGAGAGTTTGAAACTTCGTCGTGAATTGAGAGAAGGCTACGGTTATGCCAGGGTGAGTTTGAAGGCGAAAATAATATGACGAAATGAAATATGGATATACATGACTAGGTGGTATACATTTTGATTTATTTAATTTTACAGTTTATTTTCCCATTACCGGCCGCGTTAATCATCCTTATCACCGTGGCACGAGTCTACTGTCTTCCACATCACAATATTTAAAGACAGGCCATGGAGCTTGTTTTGACCAGATTGTAAGTTTTTTATGCATTCAAATTGACAAGACGAATGATTTAGTAGGAGGCCTTTACGCGCAATGGTAGTTATGTGGATTGGATAAACAAGCGTATTGAGTTTTATTTGATATTTAGTAAGTAACCTAAAATGTGTTCAAATAAGATAGCCATACTTGAATATTAAATGCAGTATTTTGCTATAATATAAATAAGTCTATGATGCCACTGAATCAAAATGTCTATTTATGAAACTATTGAAGTGACTAGTTAGCATTGAGATTACAAGTGTACATCTAATAATAGCACTGTTTGTTCTATTTGTTGTCAACTTAAAATATTTACAAAATAAACAAAACCTTTCATAATAGGTTTAGGTGTGTTAATCCCGTTTGTTATGAGTGTGCGCTAAATGAAAACAGTATCGCTGTATAATATACACCGTGTATACATCGATAAGATAACGTTGTTCCAGGAAACAACGCACTATTTAAGATAAATGATTTCATTAAACATATTCTAGTAACAACTCGCCAGAATGGCTTGGAAAACAGTCGGTTATTTTTATAGAAGACGTAATTTAGAAAACCCGATAAATTAGATGAAACGACAAAATAATGGAAGTTTTGAGTTGATTGAAAGCGAAGCAATTTTGTCTCGATTTAAAATAGCAAAGTCGAACGTTCTTAAGATTTTATATAAAATGAATAATGATCGAAAGATCAAATATTGCAAGTTAGATATTATCCAATAGCTACGCATAAGTCATACGATACAATTTTTTAAAGTTACACACTTGCTTTCCCCTTTATAACCCACCACACCCGTATACCGTGGCGCAATGCACGTGAGACGCTCTTTACAAAAAGTGTACTAGGAGCAGATTACCAAGACGTCATTTGGTGCAGATTAGTATTTACGATTTATATTCTAACTGAGCTACGTTAATATCGAACCTTGTCAAGAATGAACCTTGAAAAACGACGTTATTTACTTAAAATCGTGTAGATATTATGAGAAATAAAAATTATGTTTATTTAAATGTCACGTCAAGATAATTTGTAACACAGGTAGACGAGAGAAATACCATTTTCATACATTAATATTATTTTTTGACGTTTCTCATTAACAAACAATGTCTCTCGTCATATATTAGCAGGCGTTGATCGAATGAGTACCTTACGAGTGTAACATTTTGAAATCACTTATTTTACAAAAGCCTTGCGTGTATCTCGCGGACTGTTGCCGAATGAAATTATATAAACGAAATAGTCACGAATTTTGTCGAGAGCCCGCCCAATACATAATAGAGGACAGAAACAAAAACCTAGCTCATGTGACAGCGGATGAATGCCAAGTAGAGCCAGCCACTCCCAGTATAAAGAACATCTTTAAATGGAAGAGAACGGACCGCATGCCTTTCCTTAAAAATAATGAAACTTATTACCAGTTATATGACTATGCAAAATGCTTTTTTGATACGATGTCAGAGTAATCCTACAAGTAAAAAACAATGATGTATGTAATGCATATTTATCGCACGCCAACCTGACAACATAACAAGGGTTAGAGGCTACATATAATACACTTGAGGTCAAATGTAAGTAATGGTTGGCCTATTAAAACTGTGATTCTTTTTCTTCGAGAACGATTCAATTTCGAACATTTCAGTATTGATACATTTATCAGTATTTAAATAGTTCATACGAACGGCAGTTTTTATCGAAGTCAGTTTATCGAATATTAGTTCATTTTCTGATAGTATATCTGTCATAAGGTCTTCAATTTCAGGATAATTTTTTTTGAACCGTAAGTCAATAACTTTGGCCCAGAATACAAACTAACCACATAAATATCGCTCATGATAAAGCAATACCTTGTATACCATGCGATAAATGTTACGGAAGATGAAAAACTCTTCAATCACTATTATTAGATTAAATTTCTTTTATTTGTAAATGCTATTATTAAAATAAGTAATATTTTCTTAACTTCAACAAGAGTTTTTTTCGACCCTTGTTTTTTGTAAATTTTTGAGCGGTATACGAGGTATTGCTTTGTCATGAGCGATATATAAACATATAAGTATGTATATGTACAAATTCTTATAAAATATTGTATTGTAATATCTTTGGTATACTCGCACTTATCAGACCACATAGAAAATGACCACACTAATCGAACACGGGAAAGTTAATTGGTTAGCTTAAATAATTTAATGTCGGTGAAAGAATCTATTTATTGGATATTAGTCGGTAGATGGCTTAAAAGAAAGCGGCCTTAGTTAGAGTTCTCTCAATTGGTCTAATTGAAGAATTAGGCGAGTAATTAGACATACAGCTTGACTAAGCTCGTAAGAAGAGCGTTATATAAGATGAACATAATTGAAATTCGTCTACATAAATATATTCATTTGAATCGATGCTCGTTTAGATTTACGATTAGGTGAAAAAAGTGTTGGTTTACGGTAAAAACCACTGATCACAGGTAAAACACATTTTGTACAATGTGATGCAGAGAGCTAAATTAATAAACAGCGAAGTGTGTCCTTGTATGATTTTATTCTACGCGCAGACAGAGAAAGGTCTCAAGTTCGTCGTTCAACTGAAAGTTCATCGGTAGTATTTAATTCCACTCGTTGACTGTCACGGTCCGACTGCCTGCCGTGTACGTAGTTTTGATGAATTCCATACACCACAGAGAACTTATCTGGAATGCTGAACGACTGAACGTTCGCAGTGTGCGCGTAGACTTACAAGGAGAGGTCGAAGTTCGAAAAAGCGTTATTTCGTTACCATATATTATATTACATTATAATAATTTTATGGGTCCTACGATAATACGTATATATTATACACTGAAACCTGTTTTGTGTTATTAAAAATTGTGCATATATTTTTATAAGAAGACGACTGTTAAAATGTTTGTGTTTTTGTAACGTAATTTTGAAACATTCATACGTGCACAACTACTTCGAGTAAGTAAAGAGTGTTCTGGCAAATAAAGTATGGCGTCATCTCGGTAAATAGGTTTATCTGTAGAAATACAATACGCACGTAAAGGTAAATTGCTTTTCAGATAAAAAAAAATATATAAAGAAAATTGTATGACTTCAGAGTGATTCTGATAAGTAAAAATTCCAAATCTAGTAACTGAACTATAAATTAGTCATAAAAATAGATGCGATTGTAAATTAAATGGAAGCAATCGTATCAATAATAAATGAAGTTACCAAGGCTCCTAAGCGATAGGATCAAGTGATTAATTGACTATCTATGATAATAGATCTAATCCAATGCCTTTGTTGTATTAATTTCAAGTCACAGCGGTTTTATGTGTGATTATAAAACATTTGTAACACAAACAGATAAATAAGTGAATGTAGTCTAGTCTCCCGAGTAGTAGTGTGTACAATTTGGGTATTGAATACTTTGTATCGGATACTTGAAATGAGTATTCGATACTATTACTAGATTAAATGAAAATTAATGCTACCGAGAGTACTTGCACGTATGCGAAGTATAAACATCGTAGTTAAAGAAAAATAAAATATTATGTACGTAGTATGGATCGGTTTGATTAATAATGGCTTAGATCTAAAAAGATTCTTTATTTTGGACAATGGATATTATACATCAGTGAATAAATAATAAGTAGATAATAAGACTTAGTAAATCGAAATATTATGCCTTCTGGGTATTTAGTAATTAGGATATTTATCTTGTTACTTCTAGGGCCTAGGCTAAAATATCAGTACTGATCAAGACAAGAAGAAAACACGACCAAAACATGTTAGATGTTTATATGTTCGATTGAATCAAAAATTCGCTTTGCATTTGATGTTATTACGATCGATAATCAATCATAATGTGGTCTGCTCATACCGATATAGCTCATTCCAATGGAAAGTCGTATCATTCCCACACAAACTTCGTAAAAATAATAATAAAAGGAATCCGCCATACATACTGTTCGCCTATGCATGTTTGGGTTTTCTGTGGATACAGCCATACGCTGATTCAGTGAGATTTCAAAAATAATTTCGCAATGATTAATGAATAGAACAAAAAATACGTGCCAAAAAGTTCATATCTATACTTACGTACGCTATACTATAATTATTAAGTAAGATATTAATTATTTCAAACTTAACGAACGTATTTATTTCCGCAAAACATAATAGCTATCTTAAGAGTTAGAAAAAATACATTACTCGCATTATATGATACTTCTAGAAGGTGAACTCGACGAGAAGTGAAATGAGCCAAGTGACAAACGATGAAACTTGTTTATTACGCGTCTACACTTACATTTCTCAATGCATATTTTTAATTAAATATTTTTCAAGCGTGCACTAAGCTTACTTTTTATAATTAAAAAAAATGCAGAATATCAAACGCATCTAATTATCTTTTTCCCTCTCCAAATATTATTTTGCCAACTCTATCTTGGCCGATGAAGAATGAAGTGATGGAAAATTTATGGCTACTGACAATGCTTCTTTTATTTCGAGTGTGTCGCCTTGAATATTAAGGAAATATTTGAAAAATTAGCAGCAAAGATTTGTGTTTTTATGTACAAGTTGATAAATCAGAGATCTATTTTCTAAGCTGAAAATGTGACTTGATAGTGAAAATAAAGATATTTTTTTAGAGTATTCGTGCATACGCACATCCAAAACACATGTCATTAAGAAACTACACGAGTGGTTTAACGATAGCATCGTATTTTTTACGACAGAAATGAATTTAAAAGCTGTTTACTAGCATCGTATTAAGAGTGGCGTAGGCGGGTTTCGGGTGACCTTTATTCGGTGGAAGGTTGAAGTTGTGGATACCTGATCGGAGTTCGGTAGTGAATCCGCAGAAAATAGTTAACTGATGACGCAGGCAAAACCATGGAATCATCATCTCACGCGATTCAAGACTCTCGTTTTTGGAACACGCTGTCTTGAAGCCGCTGAGGATGTTTTTCTCCCAATCGCGTTATTTGTTTTATTAAAATTTATTATCCGCCATAAATAAAATGTTGAAAAACTACGTAGGTTCATTTATAAAAAGACCGTAAATTAAAACTATCTTCTATCCAGTTATAAAACCCATACTACACGAAAGCATCCAAAGTAAGGTCACTTACTATTAGTACCGTACGAGTATAATAGATATTATGCAACGAACGAAAACATTTGACAAATGTCTTTAAATTATGTTACCATAAATAAACCTTAAAAACGAAATGTACAAACAATTATACCGATGATTATTCCTCATTATTAAATCACGAAAGTGGTTGATAGTCCGTAATATTTTTTTTAGTTGTGTTTCTCCTTGGAGTATTTAATATACTTTCACGTTAATTATTGTATGTAAATATAATAAAGAAATCAAAATGTGATAATCAAGGGGCAATAATAATGATCCATATAGAGGATTTAAAAGTTCTTAGTACTTATATTATTATAAAGAGCATGGGATGAAATAGTCCTTTGATAGTTATTAACTAAAAGTCTGTAGAGATGTACAAGAGCCTGCCATGTTTATAGCAATACTGTGACGATGCCACGCGCCACTGCGATTAGAAATGTCGATACTTCATATTAAACGCTAATCAGCGTATAGCACTTGACGTATATAATTATATGGTGATGCATTGCTAAACACTATATTGTCGAATGCATCAGATACGTGCATATCTTCATGATTCACGATCGCCTAGGTACGCCTCCATTTTCTAAATAAACATGCATTTGTTTACACCGAGATGCTTCACGGCGAGCCATGGAAAATGACTCGTTAGAGATTTTCCTCAGCAGGTGAGAAACTACGAAAATGTTCAAACGTTTAGGCTAAGCGAGAATATAGAATGATTAATAAGAATTTATATCAAAACTTTTATAAGAACGTATCACATATCCATTTTGCATCCTTCCTATTATTATTTTAGTTCTAATATAGTTGTAATATTTATTGCAACTAAAGTCTGGTGCCTTGACATGAAACTAAGAACATCCCTCTCTCTAGATTGCTTTTATTAAAGGTAGAGTTGTCCAGCGCCCCGAGTTGCTTCGATAAGGTTCTTGGAATAATATTAGTGGTACAGCGTAAAGTAGTCTACACTACAAGTTGAGGCGTTATAGTATTTTCCGTCTGTTGATTAGGAAAGTAATTATTTAGATCTAATAAGAAAAAATAGTAAATACAAATCGCTGTAGATGTAACGTGAAAAGACAAGAGTGTCAATCGTATATTGTATATTATAAAAGGACTATGCTGTTGTAATTCCAAAAATATGAATAACGATGACATTCGACCATGTATCTTTTTGATCGAGTAAACTAAGTGTCGCATTTTTGGGTTTTATCTTTTATCTTCATAAAACGGATTTGTTCGATTAGCACGCAAGTAGATAAGCGTATATTTTTTTGTAGTTCTACTTATAGATGGTTAGTAGAACATTTATCAGCTAAATAAAGTTGATCAATTTTCGTGTTGGCGATATTTCAATCAATTTATAAATATCATCTTTATCTATTGATGCATAGTGCAAAATGCAGAAACACTTTTTGAATTCAAGATCTGCCTGCAATGGTAAATGCTTTTGGTCGTTTGTTATTGACCTATGCATAATTTTATCTTGTTCACACATTATGGTATACTATTGCAGTTATTTCCATTTAATGCAATCATGATGTGCATTGTATGACTCCAAGGCGCAAGGTCAAATAACTATAGTTGTAACCTTGCATGTGCATCACGCAATCGACAGTTTACGCAATACTTGTAGCAGATCACGAAACACCTTGAAAACATCATTAATTCTTTTCATATGATAGGTTTTTTTCCTATTGAATGGCGAAAATTAAAAATGGTTAGCAGATCTAAGTGATTTAGTACGGAATCAAAAAGATGCTGAAAACATGCGTCCAAAACAACACACGTTTATAATTTATTTTAAAATATCATGGAGTATGAAAATATGAGTCATGTGATTTAGAATGTAGGACGGGAGGCAGAGGTGAGTGGAGAATCATTTTATATTTATTGCAAATAATAGAATGGCGATCGTTTGTTGTGTTGATGAATTTATCATAATCAAAAATCTCGAAAAAACAATGGGAAAAGGTGCGTAGGTTATTCATATAAAAACATTATTATTGTTGCAATAAAATCGTTCTAGACTTCTAAGATGAAGACTCTGGAACTGTACGTATAATAAGTAGTCATACTGAGTAGTATTTGAAGTTGTTTATCCAATTTCTTATCGTTAATGAACATTTTATATTTTAAGACTGAAACATTGAAATTGAATTAGGATTGTGGATAATATTTCTGATAAGGTTGTGTCTAAGTGATATGTCACGGAAAGAATCGTCATTTGTTTTTGCGAGATAGTGTGAGTAGATACGGTCTTGTTTTTTTCCTAGAATATGACATTTGGTTTGTGAAGAACAATAGTAAGACAGTTAGTTACGGCAATTTGCATGCAAGGCCTCACTGGTATCATTCAATAAAGCACGTGTTTTTAACTAGCATTCGAAGTGTAGGCACACAACATTTCTTTGGCTTCGCTATTATTTGCTTTGCAAAATATTCAAAACGTTTTCCTGCCGTGCTTGCTTTACCAATCAACACGACAATGCCATTCGGAAAGTATTTTGAAAAAATACAGCCAAAACTAAATTTAAAAAAACTTGTTTTTATATTAAAAAAGATACGACGCCGTAAGTAGGTTAGTTCATAAATTATAAAAAATCTTATTTGAAATTAAGAAATCTCCAGATTTGAAAAATATTTCTTGCACCTTTGGAACATTTTTTTATGTGACTGTTATGTATACGAATTATAAATCTATGGATAATAATATGAAGTACATCCAATATTATGCAGAACTAGTAAGCGAAGAAAAAATACTGTTATGGGGAGGAATCTGAAAAACTGAACGATCTGAAAAAAATAAGTAGAGTAATAAATTAAATCAAAATATATATATACAAAATGCTATTAGATAAGATACTGTTTATCCGTTTCCAGTTATCATATATTTTACAGTCCTTATAAAGATTAATTAACATTGCTTATCAAATAATTTTACGGAACAACTTATGATTGCTAAATAAATATCACTAAATTGATTGAATATTGATAGCAAAAAATACATATATCGGGTAATTTTAGCTTCTACGTATAAGAAATCGTGTGACGGCTTGTCTTCGGGTCTTTACAAGTATATTTCGAATATTACAATAATATGTAATTACGTATCTATGTTCATATAATCGATAACAAAGTTAACCAAGCTGTTACTTAACAGCTGATTGATAACCCTGCCTAAACTAACCAAATGCTTGAAATAAAAAATGTGTACTCATGTTATTCTCTTAATATGTTATTCGAGATTTTTTATGAATCCCAAATAATGGATAGTATAGTAAAACTGCCGCGATCGAGATAATTAATAAAGAAACTGGATAATTAATTTTGTCGATTAATGGTGGAAAAGAGAAGAGTAATAAGATAATGAATTGGTCGATCTCAAAGAGTTTAAAATGATAAATATTTAATGATCAAGATTTACCGTTGTAATGCCTATAATATTGCGGCCAGTATGCAACCTTGTCAAAGACACATTTTGTGGGTCAAACACTAAGAGCCCAGTGATCTTAAATCAGTTTTAAAGTTAAAATAATTCGATACCCATGTAAGGCTCTTGCAGAAAAACCAGTTACACTTTTAATTTTTATGTGTTTGTGGGCGGTGCATCAAAAGCCTATCTGAAAACCCGCCAGTTTTTGGTCAATACTAATGTGTAATTTATTATGTAAACGGCTTGAAAGTATGTGCTGTAATAATTTGAATATGAAAATCGATGTATTCTTGCAAGCTTGCTTTGAAAACCACTTTATAATAATCAAAATAAATTCATAAAAAATTAAACTTTGATTATGCAAAGTAATTAAAAGTATAATATTATAATTTTATATTTTATTTCAATCATCAAAATAAATATTGTTGCTTATTGCTGATTTCGGACCTAAGAAAAGGCAGCCAATATTGGTACAGAAACCGACCAAGTGATTGGCAACGTACGGAACGCGGACCATTTTTGATTCGCGGCGAGATACCGATTAGACAATGGATTATTTTGCTTGAGGGCATATTTTAAATTTAAAATGCATTTACAAATAAATATTATAATGCAAGTTTTTCACTGAATGAACAAATTTGAGATATATATATAAGGAATATATTTTAGACACGTACTCAAGATTTTTGTTATTTTTAATAAATTGTTATATTATACGTTCGATGCAGATTCAAAAGGACATCAACAACAATTTAAAATATATATACATTCAGTCTCTTTATTGGCTATGACTAATATGTTGTCAACCTCTGTTTAAGTCAATCTATTCGTTATTCGTTTACTGGTGATACAATTTCACTTCTATTTTCAATTGAACGACCCGGACGCATTATTGTGGTGATAGCTCCGTGATGTGCATTATTATTGTCACTTAACAATGGTCTTTCATTGGGTACAATTGTATGGAGAAAACAAAATTGAGGTTTTTGGGTGATAGACGTACCCACTTTTAAACACCATTAAATTTTAAACGTGAGATTTATTTCAAAATATATCGTAAGCCTACAGCAATCGAAGTTTTGGATAGTATTGCAATATTTTCTCTGATTCTATTTTTTATCGAGAACATTTATACATTCAAAATTTGCAATATTGGTTATTCCATAACATACTAAAATTACCTGGTTGGACATCTTTAGAAGACGAAATGGAGAATGGTCTTCGGAGCTGTGTAAAGATGGCACATAAAAAAATGTACGCGTTACGATTTGATACCTTTATTATCTTTTGTCAACATCGATAATTCCAATAGGCAAGGTGTTTCTAGAATGGAAGATGGAAGGCACGAAAAGTTACTAGATTGCGTATTAAATGGTGGAAGTCAGACCTAGTTGTCTCGATAGCTTAGTCTTAGATGATAAGCTTGCGCCAAAATCGATCGCTATTTCAATGAATTTCTTGGGAAGCAGCTCATGGGACACTTCAGACAATTTAAAAAGCGTTTCACATTATTTACGTCACGATATACGCCCACATAACTGGCGAGAGGTATAAGAGAGAGCAAGACTTACATATGTTCAGTTACCTAGTTCATATTAAGCTGATTAGGATTTAAACGTATTATTTATAACGCAGACGTTGTCGAAAAACAAACAGCAGCAGTAACGGTTCTCGAGACCTTTATTGTTAAAGATTCTGTAAAATAATATAATAAGAGATAAATTTAATACGTACTTACGTTTTGACTTTCAAGAATAACGACCATTACAAAAATGAAAGTAAAATATACCGAGTCATGAAGCGAGAAGTTGGAAGAAAAACATATTGCAAGCGCCTAGTCTAGCTTTAGTTCTATGAGTGAAATCATCCATAAACAGAAGATAATGGAAAGTGGATAGACAAAAGTTGTTAAAATTTCCATGTTTCTCTACAATTAAAACGCCATTATAAGATTAATTGCAATAGAGCCCTCATAAAATTCAAGTCCACCTAAATTTAAATATGAAATTTTCAAAACTGCCATTAATTACCAACTTGAATTACCCGGACACTAATTATGATATTTACAGCTCGAACATTTTGAACCAACCGATTTTGCGCTTTATATATATGGCTTATGCAATAGTTCCGCTACGACGTAGCATTTTAACAATGTAATTTTTTTAAATAATGATACATGTGTTATATAAATTGAAAAAAAAGAGAATCAAATAATACTGTGTGAATTAACACTCTAGGGAATTAGTAGCTACCATTAGTCCTAGAAATATTATAAGGGACAACTTATCGGCGAAGTATTATTCATAAGCGAAGTTTTGTTGGTTTTCTATTATTTTCTTAAGATCGCCATAATCCAGCAATTAAGAAAAGGCAGTGGTAAAAAGCTAACTCGTTCGTTCATTCAAAAAAATAATTGCAACAACTCAGCTGTTCGTTTTTTGTTTAATATCTCTCTTTTAGTTGGTACCGCAGAATACTTTATGTAATGTAATTATTTTTTCACGGCAGGAATAAATAATATTAAGTAATCGAACGCTGTGAGCTATATAAGAATTTAATAAAAACTTATGAATTTAAATAGATTATACAACTCTTACAATGCTGAGAGTTACCATTTCAAAGTTCGATAAAAAGAGCAATAGTCTCTTAAAGCCGGGAGTAAGAAAAACTTGATTCATAATAATTCCACTTTCTTCTTTTGGATCGTGACTCCGCAGAGTTGTGCATTGTTCGATCGGTACCCATCTGATAATATTATTTATTGAACGTAATATTATGATTTCAAAGCACAAGAAATGTCAAAATATAATTCGATTGCCAATAAATTTCAAATACCGAATTGCAGGTATAAGCAATATCATATTACAAATTTAATGTGTTGTCAATGTAATACCATTTTATTAAATATTGGCACATCATATCATACGTCTGCGAAAACTGAATTGAAATTATGTTACAAATGTATACCAGAATATGTATATACAAGAAATACACAGTCTAATATGTATTACAGGTTTGCCTCGACTTACGGCGGAGATACGTTTCTACACCACGTTCGTATGCCGAATTTCATACAAATAGGTATTTTGCAGATATGACATATTAATAAGTGCGATATCTCGATTCTCATATATATTATACACATTGGAAAACTATAATATATGCCTGATTTGTTCTGGTTGCGACTGACTCACACTTGTATATTAATACAGAGGAATACCAAAAATACGAACTCTGTGTTTATTTAAAGAGATAATCACATAAATAAAACGCAATGTCAACTCAGTTTACACCATACGGTAGGACAAGTGAAAAATTTCCAATGCAACATTTATAACATTTTTTAGTAGCGAACCTATTTAGGGTAATGGTTTTGGTTTCGCGACTATATGCGAAATATGAACAATAACACTTACAAACTAAAAAATATTTATTATTACAGTATTGGTAATATTAGGTTAATGTGAACATTGGCTTTGAGAGTTTCCAAATCTTGGTTTTATATTATTATATCAATCAAATTTTTATTTTGAGCATATTTCGCAACCATTAAATGTGTCTGGGGACCAATTTAGGGTCGAGACCCATAGGTCAAGAAACCCTGGTCTAATGAATCCAGGCGTTCATAAAAGGTGGTGGTCACAGGTGTTTAATTATTCAGTATATAATTTTTGGGAAATAGTTTAAATGTTTTCTCTCATTTTGTCGGAAAAATTCTATTTGTTTTAAATGTTTTTTGTTGCTTGTAAATTGTGTCCAAATATTTAAGAAGGTTTTCAACGAAAAGTCAATAGAGATGGATGATCAAATATGTCAAATATATTATTCAATATACATATTATTAGCAAACGTTGGTGTGTTTTGTATAAATTATTTTTTAAAGTTGAATTAAAAATTCACTGGAACTGTATATCTAATGAGGACGTCTGCGGGTGATTTTATTTCAGTTTTTGTGAATTTGGTGCGTTCTGTGTGCGGTATAAAAATTAAAGCTGAAAAAATTGGTTTTAAATTATTTTTTTGGTTCGCAGTTTAAGCCATCGACATATATTCATTAAAACTATTCACGCATTTTCTATGATGAAATTATAGTTTAATAAAAACGTGTTGGCTTTGCATTTATATTGTATTGCAAGTTAAGATAATACTTTATAACACCAACATAAGCTGAGCCTGTAAATAATCATTGATTAAAATAAGTTCTCGGGAGAATAGTATGTTATTATTTTAGAGAAAATAATGAATTAGTACTCGTCCAAATATCTAAGAGAAACTACTAAGCAGGTTTAACGTACTAATGATGAAAAGTGAAATGCATTACCTTCCGCGTGGGCCATATTTAGGTAATGGCAAATCGTGATATAAAAAACACGTGCAGTTTTATTCAGAAAAAAGTGAGAATGACTAACCAAGAACTCTTGAGTTTGGTCGTGACATCGGTTATAAACGACTGAGATTTTAATTCTATCATATACATAATATATCCATGTGTAAAGCATGTTGGATCCACACTTGGATATTTAATGAGATTGTTGTCGCGTCCATAGTTACAATTAGTAAGTTATGTCCAAGGAATTGTAATGTCGTGATTAAGTTAGCCATTTGGAATTGTAGGAACTTTACCGCTTGATATATTTAGATATCTGTCTTTCCGTAATAGTATAGCACACATAAACATATTTACCTACTACACGTTATAAAACTCGATCAGTCTCGTAATGCAATTATGCAGTATACGTCAATAAAGTGCATTTACACATATATATATGTATTAAAACTCTAAAAGTCTACAGAATCAAAGTATACCAGAGAAGTCATTGTCAAATTGATACAATACATTTGTTATCATTATTATTACACGTGTGACAGAAAATAAAAGAAATTCTGAAAATGAAACGATTTCAATTCAAAATCACTTTACGTAAAAAATAAAACCATAAAAAAACCTCTTTGACGAGTACATTAAGTTTGAATAGGCAACCGTAATTCTATATCATAGTAGATGTATCACGAAGCATGATTGTTTGAAATAAAACTACGTGTAACGTAAGCCAATCTTCTTTTGTTTGCTGGTATGACTACATTTTATTTAAATATTATCGACAGCATACAAACTTAATGACTCATTGTAGGAAAGGCGCAAGACATCTGATATACCTTTTGTATAACGGAACATGTGGCAGTATTGCCAGTAGGCAACAAACAGATCGGTGAAAATGTATGTGTGCTACAGCCTTCTTTGTGATTTACTCTGTTTCGTGCGATACAGATAGGATTTATAGGTAATGCAATCGTATTGAACGTCCACTAATAACATTTCTGTCGAATGTAACGTTGTCTGCATGCTCAAATCGATGAAAGGGTTAAAAAAATGCAAGAATATTAAACATTGGTATAATAAATCCACCAATCACTCATCATCTGCATTACATCATCACACATTAGTATCCGGCATCAATTAATTTATTATATTAAGTTTTTTAAGTGGGGAGAGTAGTGTTCCTTCTTTTGCGGTTTCCATGACATCATATTGGTATTTATATATGACGTAGAATTGTAGGCGATAACACGATTTCAATACTGGAATGCTAGATAAGACTAAAAGTAAACCGAACACCTTTTGTTACTGTGAAGTAAGATGTGCTAATATCGTAATAAATTCTTGACTATTAAACTAAAAAAAAAAACAAGTTTGTTTCTGAAAGTTGTAAAATGATACAAGAAAACGTCAACATCTATCTATAGCGGTTGTTTATAATGTTGATCCAAATGAGAATGAGGATATGAACATTTTGAAACTTTTTGTTGGCTATAATAGATTTCTCTTTTTTTAGAACAATATCCAATAACGAATCAAAAATATCAATTTTTTAATCGTCAGAAAAGCCGGTTAATCAGTCACAACTGAATTGTTACAAAATGTTTCCATATTAAATTCGACGTTTGCAGGAATTTTGACGACGACGTTTGCAAAGATCTTCGTCGTCTATAACAAATGCCATTCGATTTGTGCTGAAATACAAAGATGACATTTTTTTCAACCAACCCTGCAATGCTAGAACTCATTGTTGCGTGAATTAACAAAAATGCAGATTCTGCTACTGTGTGACATTCTATTGTATTATTTTAAATCAATTACATTCCCTCATGTGTATTGTTTAATGCAGGGTTCCCCAACCACCGGTCCGCGGGGACATAACAAGGTTGGGAAACGTCGGTTTAGTGATTGATCGGACTATATTTTCAAGTCGTAGGCCAGCCTGCAATACAATTTGGAAATTAATCGAATAGCTTTGCGAAGACATTGTTTCAATTATTATCAATCGGCTACAGGCCAATACATATTTCGTGAGAAATAAGTAACGGCTAATTTTCGGATCGACCGAGTAAATAGTAAAAAAAATCTACAATAAACACAATAAGTAACAAAAAAAGTTTTACTAAAATGCACGCGTTGGCCGTTTGAAATTTACTTATTATCATTTTGAGAGGAAATTAAAATTACTGAAAAGATCACCTATAACTTTTTATATTTACATATCAGTATTTGTTGTACATCATGGATTATATATGAATAGTTTAGCAGGATGCGGTGTCCATATGATCCACTTGAGAATGGATATAGAAGAAGATTGTAATTATTAACTCTTTTTAGGTATGCTATCATCGTGGTTGATACGATCCCTTTTAATCGAGGCAGCTATAAGTTCATTTCGTAAAACAAAAATCAGCGTGAGTCAAAACAAATATAGTCTACAAGAGCAATTACGCAATTTTCAGTAATAAAAGCGACGAGAAACATGTTCAAAATAAACAAACCGTGCCTATTTGTAATTATTTTAATGACACATTTCGCGTTATTATTTATAAGATGTATTACACGACTTTCAATTCGGAATGATCTGGGCTCGTCTATTTGCTTAAAAAATTAAGTTTATGGTGTAAAACATCAAATAAATCAAAAAACAATTTTGGTATAATTATCACGAATCACGATTAAATTCGCCTTATTCCAAACGCTGCACTAAGCCTGGGTGATTCATTTAAGTAAAACAACGATGAGTATAATAAAACATTCCTTAATTGAAAGTATTTTGTCGAGCAAATATTTCACTTGCGTTTTCTACGTGTTGATTTAATTAATAGCTTCATCGTGCCGACTGTACTGGCGCTGTAATGAGACAACAGAACAAGAATGCCAAAGAAAATATAGAATATTAAAAATCTTAACATTATTTTCAAAGTCACGGATCATTTATTTTAATCTTATTCCAAAAGGCATGTCTTGCAATTTGCAAAACTGACCTGCGAAGCGCTCAAGTTTGATATGCATTAATCAAATAATGATAAGACTAATATTAAAGTGCCTCGTTTATCTATTCACCAAACCAATCTTCAACCCGTAAAGAGTACCACACAATAGTGAATAAATACAATTCAACAGCAGTTTATAATATCTATTGGAAGAGTACTAACAATATGACACATTATGAATATCAAAATAATAAAAGTTAGCAATGATATTGAATAACAATTACACCTAACTGGCATAACTATGTATACAAATTATGTTTACCGTTTTTTTCATTTTCAACATACGGTGAAATCTAAGAAATCTAAGGTGCGTTTGAATATCTGACCATATAGATTATTAATTATTTTATATAATTGTCTGGCAGACAATAGATTTCAATTGTGTCAGGACTCATTTTCTTAGTTTGGATATTTAATTAATTTTATCATTTGTCTTAGCAATACACCCATACAAAATCTTCGAACTACAACAGAACGCCATACATTCTTAAATTTGACTTAATTTTAGTGGATTATGAAAGTAAGGTATACCGTACTCATGATTTAACTTTTAGGGACACTCATAACTAGAATAAATTCGATGATAAGATTATTTCAAAACACGAATTGTGAAGTGTGTACTGATATAATTATGCAGCATACATCACATATAAGTAATTCGGCTTCCATTAGGTATATTGTAATTTTATAATATGTTTCTAAAGAAATTCTGTTAGACGTCATTTTAATACATTACTCGTATTGTGTAATTGCATTCGGTAAAAACGCGTAGGACGCAGGATTTAATGTTTTGGAAGGTAAGACATATTTACAGAGGTGGCTGCCAAAAACACAAATAACATATTACGTGAAACAGGTCATGTTATAACATTTCACGGACGTTTTATTCGCCATTGGATTTTTAAGAGAATTTACCAACATATTGGAAACTAATTTGTACCTCATACTAAAATAACATGTGTGTCAGTGCAGACATAAATGTCCATAGGATGTCAAATAAATTTATCTATAAAAATGTGCAACTGGCAAAGAATATGGCATAACCGAAATGCAAATAAATTGTACGAGAACTTGATGTTTCTGCAATCTGTTGTCATGAAGTCTCCATTTAATTTATAAAGTTTTAATATAATACAAGCATAAAGTAAATAATAAAAAAAACATCGCAATATTGTTGCAAAATTTCAATTATTGTTATAACATCAGAATTTTACGTGGTGTTTTTTTGGTGGAATATACATCTGGTGACAAAAAATAGTAAGTACAAAAACAAGATAAATCATAACAGTAAACTTTATTTATTTGATTGTATGGATTTATGATCCACTTTAAAAAAAATATGGCTTATTCGTAACTACATTTGATACGAGGACACAACAAAGCGGTTATTCAATAGTGACTAGTGCATTTCTTACAGTATAGGCCAATTATAGTTGACTTTATATTTTAATGAAAAAAATATGGAACATAAAAAATGTTTGGTGAATGGAATCTGAAGATATTTTACAAAACATCTATGGAATTTAGTCTCTGCAAAATGAACAATGGGAACAAAAAAAAGTTAGTACAGATTTGAATTTAATGTAATATGAGGGGCTTCTTAAAAAATATTTCACGATCGATATGGAATTCTAGATGCAGGCTCTATAACAATCCGGAAAATCTTCGACTGATTCTCAAGCCAGGTTGCGTTGTAAGAAAATCGTAGATAAATCGCTCTCACTGAATATAATATGTTCATTCGGCATGGCGATTTATTCTGCAAGATTAGTAGTGTTTCTAAACATTTGCTTCGCGTTCAGATACGATATAATGGTGCATTCGATTAATTAACATTAAATAGGGTCGATGAGAATGGCTTTGAAAGTATTTACTAGATACCTTCACATAGAAAAAAAACTCGTTAATACTTCATAGCAACAAAATGTCGACGAATTAATAAAGATAACATTGATTTCGGTATAAAATGATAAGTAACAGGAACGTACTAGGTAATCATAATTGCAAAATTTTCAGTAGTCAAAAGTAGTTCGTCAATACTTGAGAATTTTATCATTTTGAAAGATATACAAGTGATAAAACAGTTAAGGTCACAAGAAAATGTAAATAATAATGAAATACATTCAGTTTTGACGTACAATTCCTGATATTCGAAATATTTATTTGAAATATTTCGTTTAACTCCAGGCAGTATTCGGAAGTCTTTTGTCAATCATTTGATATGAAAGAAGTGCGTAACCATCCAAGATTAATTTAGAAAAACATGTAAGAAATGGTATTATTACATTTCAATATTCACGACTTAGCCATAGATAGAAAATTCAGAGACCCAAATAATTTGTTACAGGAAAAGAAAAGATGGCTTCAATATGACTTATTATCTCATTAATACACATTGGAATATTTAAAAAAAAACAATAGCATATAAAAACCGCAGGTTCCCGTGCCACACATTGGCAAACGTGCAAATAAAAAGCACGCGAAGATCGAAAGAGTATAGAAGACATGTGATGTCATAGCTAAATAAACAAACACCACGGTTTCTAGTAGAGGAATGCGAGAAACAACATCATCGAGAATCGCTGTGAAAGAGTAGGCAGGTAAATAAATCAATAGTTCTGATATAAAACGGAGAAAATTATCGATGGAAATTAAAACCAATCGATAAAACTATCAATGTTTATCGAACGATCCTCTCATTGAATGTACTATAAAAATTAGTAGGTATATTGAAACTAAAATATGAAGTTCTATAGAAATATTAAAACTAAAGGATAAGTAAAATTAAATGTGCATAATGTGTGAATTTCAATGTAATAAAATAGGTTATTCGAAATTTGAATTAGTATACCAGACATACGATATATTTGACAGCTCAATTTGTAACTGCCAGGGAAAATTGTGACAGTCATTTCGTAGGACATAAATATATTTATTTTTATGGAAACGATTTAATGCGATGTAATTTAAAAAAAAAACAACGCATCCACTGATCAGATAAAAATAATCGATATATAGTATCTTTCTCCGATAAGTAGACAGTTGCATGCAAACTTTTAAAAGAAAGTTAAGTACGATCTCTACTTTGGCTATTTTCCATTAAACCTATTTAGCATACATATCGAACTGCAATACGGATAATAAAAACAATTTCATTTCAAACAAAATATATTCGTAAATAGAGACAAATAAACAAGTTTCGATTTTGTTGATCATTTTCCCTAATCTTGCAAGTTCATATCCTTATTATGTGGCAAGTGTATTATTATATTATTTTCGATAACTTTTTACCTATGTGAATGTGATTATAGGTCTTGAGAATTGAACTATCAAGTAGTAATATATTTTGATACATTCTAATCCCATACATTGTAATTAGTATCACTAATATGATAGATTAATAATTTTGGTTGTCGAAGGAATGTTCACAAGTGACTTTCGTAAATGTTGTATTTAATTCCAGCTGCATTGAACACGTACAAAACATTGCGTTGCATTACTATCGACGGGAAAATACAATTTGCTACACAAAAACAATGATTGTAGTGCAACAATTGTACAGAGCACAACGTAGTCTGGGAATTGAGGCATTCACAATAAAACGCGGGTCTTGCATAACAAACTCGCGGGAAAGTAATAAAATTAATATTGCACACCACTGTGTTGAATAATTCTATAATAAAAACATCCAAACGGGTGATAATACAGCGAACTTGTTGATTGTTTACGATAAATCCACCCTGTCTATAAACCGCCGACCTACATAAGTTGGTATACACATGTTGCTGCCGACTGACGTTAGAAATGGCGCCTTATAACGGACAAAAGTTATACAAACAAAATTAATTATAAATATGTACAAAACGGAATCTGATGAGTACTGTAGAAGCATATTGATGGAACATTTTACCGAATGACAGATTTTTACCGGCCAAACAAGCGAAGGTCACCAGATCGTATGCCTTATAAAGAATACGCCCTAGAGTCCGCGATGTTCCTTAGGATTTCAGATTGAGCAAACCTTACCTTTATTATGAGTTCTATTTCTGGGACGTCCCCATTAGAGGTCCCATTTTCGTTTATTTCATCCGACATTATAAAGTAATGTATAAAAATCACTACAAAATGAAACTGTACGAAACTTCAACGCTCCAACACCGAAGCACAACACAAACTGACAAAAATGAAGTTAGTCATCAAGTCGAGGAAAACGAACTCTGTCGGTAAAAATAAGCAACAGAGAAAATAACGTTCATCATGAGTCATTAAGTAAATAAAAACTATCTGTTTTATTTTTCGTATTTTTGTTTTATTCCGAATTCAAACATGATAGATTAACTTTATCAATTTATTATTAAAATATTTTACGACACTTTCAAGTTATTTAAGTTTTTTTTTCTAATCGATGCTGCGTTGTTTTGTTTTCAAGTAAAATTATTTTTAAGCCTCAAATGCGTACTAATTATTACTGATCACTTATAAATATATTGTATTGGATAAGTTATTAGAAGCACGCTTCCTCAATTTTTTTTCGAGACTATTAACTGCTTGTATAAAAGCAGTTGGCTAAAGAAGTGTTTGTATGTGTTATGACGCCTATTTAGTCAGAGTAAATATATCAGATAATGGATGTACTTAATAAATGTTCTTTAAATTAAACTCAATCTAAAAGATAATAAATTCGTATAAATTATTTTATAAAATAATTTAATTATATATTTATTATGTAAATAACTTACAAATTTTCATTATAACGATATAACTGCCATCTGTATTATAAATTTAAAAAACATTTCAACAGAATTTATGTATGATCTCTGAATTAAAAATGTATATTCCATCAATAGATGCCGCCGCTTAACAAAGTATTCTCAAACAATTATTTTATGTATTTTTTTATCACTAGATGTCTATTACACATGAGATTAAACGTACGAAAATTTAATATTATTTATACAATGTATGTAATGTAGGTACAAATTTAGACTAAAATTGTGTAATGACATGACACTTGAATTTGAAGTCATATGTCACTCTCTGTACTGTTGTTTATTTGATATTATAAAGTCATAAAGTAAAGTGAAGCAAATATTTAAAAAAAAACCTCATTAGTTGACAACCATTTTACGCACAGTTTATTTTTTATTGTACAATATGAAATTACTGTGAAGGGTCCTTGTTGCTCTGCTTCTCCCTAGATAAACATATTCGGATGGGGTATACATAATTATTTGGAAGTTAAAACGTTCTCCAGTCAACTCTGTTACATATCATACTCATATGATTGTATGGGGTTATTGGAATATAGTTTTAGCAATTAGCGAAAACAGTAGTCATTTATTTTTTCAGCTCACAAGTAGAAGTGGAGAATAAGCATCCTCTCCTCATTCTCAGAACCAAGCTAAAATGAAGTAGACGGACCGTATAAAAGTTTTAAATTTAATTAAGAAAACGGGGTAGACTGTAGGCAGTTGCAGGTGGAACGAAACTATGAAGTTGTCGAGTTTCATAGACACTGACAAGACGGCTGCGGTATAATATGAAGTCATTGATCCGATCCGATGGCAATAAAATCCTCTTCTAATATGTATTTGGATTTGAATATCTTAAATATTTTATGATTTATGGTATATCCTATTTAAAACAGTATACTGCTTTGCACATTGTTTGGTTAGAGAGACGATAGAACATTCTTATTCGAAACTGATTATATTAAAATAATTGAATCACAAATAAGCAATTTGTAACGGAGTTATATTAGGTATATTTATTTTCATTTCCGATAATATTTTATAACAGCATGTAACAGTAATGATTTAAATAATGTCATTCTTCAAGGTATAACTAATTTAGTTTGTAAGCGGGTAATACGATAACAAATGTTGATAAGGTTCTTTCCGGTCAACAGACCGAGATCGCTTCTGATTAGCATTATTTCAACAGAAATCCCATATTTCTACTGAATTCGCTGGGTTTTCCACCAGAAATGGCTTGTATTCAACTATATTTTTTATCAGACCTGGTCTACTAATTCAAACGACCAAACGATTTGCTTTTCCCATGGTTTTTAAAGTGGCTGATAAGGGATAAGTTGGCTCTAGATTAAAACTTATGTTTTTACACTATATCCGCAGTAATATTGTTAATATATTTCCTTAATATACTGCTCATTCCTATAAACTTATGACAGAGAGTTATGACTACAAACAAAAAAACAGATACGTCGTTTCCTAAAAAACTTTAAGTTTAATAAAAGATTTTTTTTCTTCTTTTCATTGTTTCTTATATAGTCGACTCTGACTGTCCTACTCGCCTATCTGTTATATGCTACTTGTACCCAATTTGCCTCGTTGATCCTCGGTGATGTTACCACTGTTGTCAGTCTAAAATAATAGTACATCATGTTAGTATAAAATAATAAGTCATGCAGACGTACCGCATATATATTTTTTCTGGTTAGGTTCGTTTATGAAAAAGTCTGCAAAACTTTTTGTTTCAGGCACAGTCTCTTTTATCTCCAATTTACAGTTGCGGAACCCGATGTGTCTAATTCGAGTCCATTCATGAATAACGTCGTTCCAATCTACCGATCGTATTTGTCGTATATTGTCAAGGTGGCCATTCAACATAGCAATGTGACCAACAACTTTAGGGACCAGTATTAATTTGTGAAATTATATGCGAAAATCAAATTCTTCATATCTAGACATTGTGCCTAATTCGAACTCCAGTTAAATTATTACTGGAATATTGGCTTAGATTTTCTTATTTGTTAACCGGAAAAAATACGGTTTTTATTATGTATTTGAAGTATCGTTAGAAATATTGTTTAAGCATGTAGTAAGTATAAAATAGCATAATTTTTATGGAAGGTAAATTGAATTACAATAATGACCACCAACACCAACAATATAAATAAAATAATCTGAAGAATGAATATGTTAAGACTTCGTTATTTTGTATGTCTTAGATGATGTATTTTTTTATTAACACTATGTTTTTCGGGAAAACATGAAGTTACGAATGAGTAAATGGTATCCATATTTTTCAGTAAAGAAGTTACATATAGAATATTTATGAATACTTGTGGATGTTGGCACTTTTTGTTATGGTAAATGTTACTAGAATATTACTCTTTGCTGAATTCATCATGTGAGAATATGCGAACGAATCTGTCGGATATTCGGGATTTGTCGGGAAGAGGAAGAATCACAATGAGAAGTCATGATAACGTTTATTATAAAAAGGTTTATTCGAAGATTTTTATAAACAAGAATTCATTTTTATTTAATAATTGTTATAATATTTTAGGATATTAAATTTGTACATTATTTGACACATTTTTTGTTACAATTACATGTGTTGCTTAGTTCTATAACTAGGTACTTACCTGTTAATATAACAGCTATGATAATATGATTGCAATGACCCTTTCTCTGGTAGTGTTGTGTAAACATGGCAGCAGTTTTCGAGAGGTGTGTTTCTGTTTCGGATATATGCGTTTACGGTTATCATATTTTTCGAGAACATTTTCAAAATTACTTATGCGCTAATTACGCAATGCCGATTTTACGTCACGTAAGTAAAACTGAATTCAGCGTTCAGAATTCAGTTGATTAGAGCAATTTTCTCGTTCTCTCGTAATCGAAGCAAAAACATGGTGGCGGTGTGTGTTTATGGTTTATCAATGTACTCTGACACATTTTTTTTGATATACTAGCGCCATACTTTTAGGCATTTTTAGGAATATTTGTGTATACAATTTGGAACAAAAATAAATAATTATTGTATCGTGTATGATTCGGAAAAAAAATGTAGCACAGAAAGGGTTAAATGATATCGTTTCATATAAATATAGTAATTAACTAATTTTATTTACATTTTATTTTTATTCTGGAATGAAGTATGGATCTAATATCAAAAATAATTCAAATATAGTATATTACAATCTTCAGTATTGAATGTTATAAATTGTCATCTGAGCTATAGTTAATTAAAATATTGGCAATTTCTGGGGTACCCAAGGTACTGTAAATATATATACACGGTATAAAACTCAACAAACGTGTACTCGACTACTTAAATATATTTCTTAAATCATTTAAGCAAACAACTGTACAGTAGTAAAGTATCTTTGAGCAAGACATTTTTTTATTCTAGGACAAAAAAAGATTTATGAAGTAATAAATAGTATTTAATATTTGCAAAAAATATATTTAATGGCAAAGTTAACAATTGTATGGATTTTAAAAAATCGGTTGCTATTATTTTAAAATTGTTTTCATGCAAAATTGTTGGCGAGCGAAATATAAGGCCGAGTCCAGGCAGAAGCGAACGAAGGCAGAATCCTAGCATTCGCTTGTTTCAGCGTCCGGTTATC
>JAGVSQ010001720.1:0-24814 GCA_022683975.1 Rhyacophila evoluta | reverse complement strand
TTATAAAAATACTTTTTTTTATTTATTTATCAATAAACTTGTATTCAAATAGTCCTTCTACAGTTTTTACTCGATAATCAATGCAACACGTACAAGGCTATTTTTTTATTAAATATATTCGACTAATTTTTATATTGAGGAAAATCCATCACGACAGCAGTCTAAATGTTATTTTTTCATCTTCATTTAATTTAATTTAATATTGCTTTTAAAATATATTATAACATGAAACATACGTATATTTAAAAGATCAAAAAACATCCCGATAGAGATGAGAAATACACAACCCCGTAAGGCTTTTCCTTGAAGATCACAATTTATGGCTTCACCTCAGACCACCGTAATAAACTTAATGAAACAGTAATCCATAATGCACAAAGATAATATTTATCTTATTACGTATGCGTTATTTTTTTGCTTTTGTGTTCAAATTATTGTTATAAAGATATATCATATCAAATAACAGTTTTAACAAATGATTTAAAACTGTGCATAGCTTATTAAAAGGTTGGAATATTGTCATTTATAAATTACTGTTTCATTCAAAGAATTGGTCTGCACACAAAAGCGTAGTTATAATTTCGCTTTGAAAAAACAATTTGTTTTTTACTTCATTCCGATGATAGAAAGTGTGAGCTCTCCACAATTGAATATCTCTAACACGTCGACAAGTTCAATCTGAATTCAGACTTGATAATACTGATCCCATATAATGACATAAGCATACAACATACTGATCCTTATTTTTATATTACCTAGTATATAAATAATACAATTATTATTATTATTGTTTGCTGTAAATCGTAAGCCTCTTGTTATCTAAATACGTATAATTCTTAAACATAAAGTGTTTCTGAACAACGCAAATATACTTTCTAAAAATGCTGGCTCAACAACTATAATGTAACCTTTGTAAGATGTAATACTGTTTGGAGAATAGTAACTCAAGAACGTTTTATAGATATAAAATGTTTTGGTACAATAAATACGACAATATGATTTACTATAAATAAAATAAATTATTCAGGAAAAACTATACGATGAGTAGTACATTGGGATCAATATCTTGAATACGAGTTGTAACTGCTTTCTTTCGATGGTGTACTGTGAATCGACCTGAGGAATATAATATATTATTCATTAAAAAAACATGATTTTGTACATTAGCATTGAATGAAGTTACAAAACCTATCCTGTTGCTGTATATCCAGAATATATATTAAAGCATCCTTGGTGCCAGCATCCTTTTTGTTCTGATCCAATAATGACCTAAAAGTTAAGACCTGAAAGTGCATCTTTATCTTCCTGGTCTTGGTCGAGTGTAACGGCTGCTTTCAATGATGGTATCTTGCTTACTCTCCAGATAGTGATGGGTTTCGATTTTATAGCTCCTTTAAGTCCTCCATTAATGTTTATTTTTGTTGAGGTGTGCTAGCATTTTACTGGTGCAGGGAAAGTGCATAAGTGCTATTGGTAATGTTAACATCTTGAAGTCTTTCACACCAAGCGTTTTCAGTAAGTGTGCCAAAAAACCATATATTTCAAATATGTATTTAGATAAATTTTAGTAAAAACATTTCAGCCAATTAATTGAGTTATCACATCACCGGGCGGTTATTGTGAATTAACAAAACAACCAATTGAAGTAAAAGAGGTGTCCAGATTTTTTTATTCCAATTCTCGTTAATTATTAAGAGTTAAGTAGTTTTAAATAATAGTAAAGAGTAAAAAAAGTGTGTTCTTACTCTATGTGTTAGAGAGAGGCCGCTGCTAGAGAGCGAGGAATCGTGCTGTCTCCCTCCCCCTCACCGCCACAAGCACTGACTACATCTACAACAGGCAAGTGGAAAATATTTTTCAGTTATTAAGTTGGTATGTTTTCATTTTCCGTACCAAATTTTTGAGAAACCTTTTCACAAATAAATAATATAAGGACTTAATCGTATTTGGAAAAGGTACTCTAAAAAATTAACGTTTTTCCATCATAAGGCATTATTTAGTTTATTATTAAAATGCCTTAAAATGTTTAACAAAAGAAATAAAACATTCATTATATAGGCAATGCTCAATCATAAAACTGTGAAATAAAAGTTACATATATATATTTACCAGATATTTATATATCTCAAAAGTATTTTTTTCACAGACTTTAAGGAAGTAAAAAATATGTACATCGATGCGGAATTTCAATGCATGTAAGTAATTAAGTATTTTACGATTTTGATCATAGTTTGGTTCCACGTATCTTCCATAGAATTATGTATCAATTCATAGAAAAGATATTAAAAAAACATCACAAAAAGTCTGGATAACATCAAAACAATGTATAATCAATCAAAAAAATGTATCGTTAATAGTACTTGAAATATTTATTTCAGTATTACACTCAAAAAAAATATATGTTTTTTGACAAAAACGATCCATTTAAAAAGTATGTATTCACAGTTTGAATTGAATAGAAATGTTATGGTTTGTAAAAAAATACAATTATAAAATAATGAATGACTATGACTTACTTATATGGTTTATATATTATATGAATAAATAAATTTTGGTTTATGTATATACTATACGAATAAATAAATAATATAAAATAGATAAATTGGCTTGTATTTCATTAAGCCGTATATCATTGTGTGTGGTATATTGACAGTATTTTTGAAACGATTTTGTCAAGAAAGTATACAAAGTCAATTACGAGTATGTAAGAAGAAATATTATACTATCCACTGAGAGTGCAAGTGTCTTTAAACCTCAGCAAATAAAACATAATACACAAGAATTGTTTTGTTGGTGATGTTGCCATTGTGCGATTTGCACTGTTAGTAAAATGCTTCAAGTATTATTTTCATTTGTTATTTTCCATTATAACTGTGAGTGAGGAGTTAGTCAAGCGTGTTAGGGACTGCAAAATGTCAGGATGTCAAAATATTTTCTCTATTCAATGCTGTCGAAGATTTTTGTGTGTGCTTTGTGTTATTACAATAATAGAGAAATGACACGTACGCTTCACACCCATTTAAACGGAAGTATCTTGTTGTGAAATTTAATTAAATTTATCTATTTTTTGTTGTTTACTTTCATTCATACCAGATCTAAAATAAGCTAAATGTTTAACAAGTACAAACAAAAAATATAAAATTTTTCCTATACAAAAATCATTTTACTAAGCGTCTAAAATACAAAGAGATTAAGAGCTTTCCAGTTCAGATAGCTAATTCAAATGTACTCGTATACTACCCCAAATAAGTAGTGGTTCTTGGGAAAAACATTTAGTATAAATGAAATATATAATACAATGTTTTATGTTTTTCCTAATATTCAAATTTTTTAAAGATATACTTGCTGTTAAGCCAAATTTCATAAGTAAAAAAATATAATCAATATTGAAACAGCAAAAGCAAAAAAAATACACATGTTTGAAAAAATTTATATTGCTCTTTGATCGGTACAATCTTTGTGATACAAATATATCTTCAATACGTCATGAGTTTGCATATATTGTGTAAATGCATATATATATATTAATAATGTAAACGTCCTTAATGCAATAACAATACGTATCGAAGTTTTAAAGATGAAATGCTTCGAGATGCATTCTTGGAATATTGAGAGAAAAAATTAGTCACGCGCTTCATAGGATTAGTGTCAGTGTGGATTGTCGCTTAATGCCAAAGTGGAATAAGTCCAAAACCGAGACTAACCTATTGACACATTCGTAATTAAATTTCTCGTCCAACACTCTTTTTTTTTCACTTCTTTTTTACAATTTACAATGTGACATTTTGTAGGCTCACACAAAGTGTGCCAATAGAAAAATCTTTGTGCGTATTACCCGTATGTTAAAAATAAATAATGCATCGCGTATACATCAGGGTAGGACACATTTAATAGGAGTAATTATTGATATTTTAATGTATTATTTATTAACATGCGATTAAATATATACAATATGTATAATATTATGTAAATAGTTAGTTTTTGATATAATAGAATTCTACGATTTGTATAGTGATATCGGACTATTATAACATTATATAGGTTTAATGCTAACGGCGTAATATCTACAACAATGTATTTTATTGTTTGTTTTGCATGAAAAGTTGAAATATAATAACATTGTACATTTAGTATGACGCAGCAAATTAATTGATAAGAACATGTTATAGTTTACTTTATAGTTTTTTCATCCACAATCACTTATATATTGTTGATTAATTTAACTGTATAAAGTTTTAATGCAAAAATTAATAAATTTGCTCTTTTATTCAAAATAATACGATGTTTATAAATTAATAATAAAAATAAACAATAAAAACATGCATTTCTCGATATTATTTTGAATATTTTTCATATTCATTGTGCGTAACATTTAAAAGAAACCGCTAGACACCGAAGCAAAAAGATCATTCTAAGCATTTCTCGCAGTTATAAAAACTAACGATATATCGCTGTTTTACATATAAAATATGAAAATTTACTATAATTATTAATATATATGTTGATGATTTTTTTATTCTATATTTTATACGAGTATATAATATGATAATAATACAACACGCAATACTGTATTAATAGATTGTATCAATAATTGTTAAATTGTATACGTCAGTGCCACCAATAATATAGACACTCTATTTGTTAAATGTCTTAACAGCTTCATCATTTAGCAAGCGTATACTTTTCGTAATACTACTACGGATGCTTGAGAAACTGTTCACCTTTTCCGTTAATAGCCAACGCAGGAGTCATCTTCAGTCCTAGGCTTGAGAATATAAACCAAATGCCAACGAGATACGTCATTGACAGGACTGCAGAGTGATCATTGAGATGGCAGACAGTCACGCCGAAGAGTACAGTAAACGTTGCACGCACGTATTGCCTCCTCGTGTTTTCTGTCCTCCTGGTATTTATTCGCCTGGCCGCCGGGTATCAGGCTACTATAACCGCACAGGCAGTTAGCGAAATACTATCCGGGTTTTGACAATCACGCGCGCGTTATTAACCACTCCTTATTATTACAGTGTGTGTAATACTTCGGTTAACGGTCCGCCGATCGAGGGAGATGAAGAAATATGCGCACGACGAAGATCTTCGTATGGAAATGTTACTTTTTCTTTTAACATACGCGTCTGATTGATCTTAATCGACCTTTGACCCAACGCAGCGATAACAATTTCATCAATAACAGTAATAGATACGTACGTCGCACTAAAATTTTTGAAGTTTTCAAACCGTTAATATTACTATTTCTTCTTCAGTCAATTCATTATTGTTACAATTTTCCATCAAATATTCTCATACCTAATATCTGTTACATTTTTTAATATATTATCTATAGCTCTCTTAATACAAAATATTTTAATGTATATATTTTATATTACAAATTAATTGAGTAACTTTATAATAATAACATCTACCAATACTTTGACGAATGTCCGACTATGATACATCATTGCTCACTGTATAATATAAGATTCAATTTAAAAAATACTTATTGTAGTTATATATCAGTATTAGATATATACAAGTTGATTAACTTATGTAATTAGTTTTACTCGTCACGAAAAAAATCACATATAGATTAATTTAAAATATTATATGAAAATCAATAGAATTTTATTCCTCATTACTACTAGATTTAATTACGATTATATTAATTAAGCGTTACTTTTATCAAGATTTTTTCTAAGCGTAAATATGATATCCGCGTGTCCCTGTATTATCCTTCCAGAAGAATGAATCGATAGAAACAAACGCGATCGGCACTCGATCCAGTGATCTGGAAGAAGCGCGATTATGACAGAAACCACTGGCCCACGCGACCTGCCTCGCAGACCGCACTGTTCACCTTGTAACACTAATGTTAATCAAAGTAATGCACCTAACCCCTGCGGACACGCTGTCGCAAAGCGTGTGAACATTGCAAATTAACGCCGGTATTATAATAAAGTGTATTTTTCTTTTGATTGACCCGACGATAAATACAAATGCATAATGTTTAGTGATTATTTCACAAAGGTAAATAAGTGGCACGACCGAGCCTAGGGTAGATTTAATATGTTGACATAGGATTGATTGGAAAGTTTGTTTTTCATTCAAATTGAACGAAATATCTCTTTTGTCATTTTTTAACATTTTGGGCTTAAAATCAACTGGCAGAAAGCAGCTTGAGTAGCAAATATTCTGTGGTAAAATTATAATTTGAAAATAAATATAATGAGAAAAAATTAAATAATTGCTTATATATATATATATATCGTGAAGTCTACGTGTATGTATGTATTGTCGTGTGATATAAATTATATGTTATAGGCTTGGAAATGGTACCGAAGCGAGGATAATGGTGAAAGCGAACGACGGAAGTGGAACAGGGTTAAGTTACTGACCTGTGCTGGCGCAAGTTGTCCTGCCGCTTGAAAGTCTTCCCGCAGACCTCGCAAGAATAGGTCAACTCGGGGCTCTTGTGCGTGCGTTCGTGGATCATCAGGTTGTAGCTCTTGGTGAAGCGGCGTTGGCAATATTTGCAGATGAATTCGCACTTAGCGCGCATCTTTCTCCGGAAGTCCCTCGTCCGGTCCTCGTTCTCTATTTGCATGATGGCAAACATGGTGACGGCGGTGGGTGGCGCCTTCGACTGAACGCGACGCCCCGGCGCAGCTTATATCTTCTCGACTGCCTTATCTCAGCGACAGCGCCGACGATCGACGCTAATCCTTTTACTGCTCGATAGCGAGCGGCCGTGCGATTCGCCGGTATCCCCCGACGCGGTTTCGCTTTCTCGTAGAGCCTCGTAGCCTATCGTAGACCTTCGAGATCGGCCTTGGGTCGTCTTAGGTGCTTCCGCGGCGGCGATCTGCAACACAATGAAGGATCAGTAAGAAACGGGCTGGTGTGAGTTGCGAGTTGTGACAGAGGTCGGTGAGTGTGCGCGATTGCGCTCACGGATCCCCGCGAGTGGTTGCGCCCCGTTACTCGTCACGCAGAGGAAAGTCGGCCACCAGCGTTCCGCCCTTCGCGTCATTGGCGGAACAAACATTTCCCGCCGCACTTGTCAGCGACATTTCCGGGAAACTTTTATTATATTTACGAAACTAGACGCAATAGACATATTTCATTAAATAAAGTTTATTATTCTTATTTCATTCAGTCATACCTCATATTTATAAATAAAACATTTTTTATATTAATATTGTAATTATCGTTAAATCAATAATCATTATCAGTAATTAATGAGCATATATTAAATTAATTATACCGATAAAATTATAGTAAATTTACATTTTATATCTGATATGTCGAGAGTCAAAACGAGTTACCGTTAGTATTTATTTACTAGTACAAAGAATTATGTAAAATAAGTCAAATAAATCTAGGCTCTACAAATTTTTCATCAGAATCATGTTTACATATGGATCGAAAAACTGGATTTTAACGATGAAAGATGAAATGCAGTTGGGTATCTTTGAAAAATGGTCTTTAAAAGCGAATATGATACATGCTGAAGAAAGAATAACCAGTCTGTATTCACTATATAATGATCATCCTAAACGGGCAATATCTCAAAAATGAAACATATTAAATTTAAATAAAAATAAATAAGAGGGTCGGAGTACTAAAATCAAAATAGTTTAACTATAAAAAGAAGCATCATTTCCAAAGTTAAAGCAACGAAGGCAGTTTGTGGCAAATAAACAGTTGTTAAAAGATATTCTAGATGACTTAGACTCACATCGGGCTTTAATGTGAATAATAGTGAAGAGAAAAACTGTTGAATCGATATTCATCGTCAGAGTATAAATACTATGAACATTTATTTCTATAGTCTCCAGCATTTTTATCTCAGATTGGTAAGAACGAAAGATACGGTAAGTAATGTGTCGTGGTGTATACTGATTTACCTGGGTATGAAATATCGTTACTCGAATATAAGCCAAACAATCGCTTCGGCGAAACACCGGTTAACTAAAAGTGAACATGCTCAGATGTTGAAGACGCCACAAGGAACTGTTACACACCGACTCATTGAAGATTGCTTTTAACCCGACATTGACTGAAGTTTATTTTGTAATAGTACTAACCTCTCACCGCAATATGACATTGCGGAAATATATCCTTAGTCATTTCAAATGTATTTACTTTCGTTAGGTAAAAAATCAAATGAAATGTGGTTAATAAATCTTTGCTGTGGTCATAGATCAATATTGTTAAATATTTGATATTTAGATGTACATTTTTTTAAGCCAAAAATCTATTGCCAATAAATTCATGGAAGAAATATACATATATTTTAATAAAGTTTCGTTTTACAAATTAAATTAATAAAACACATTGACGATACAATTTTATGATTTAAAGATTGTACGTCTTTCTAAATGTATTTTATTTTTCATTTCTTATACTCATTAATTTTATTTAATAAATTTATCAATATATTAATTCTAAATTTTTAATAATCAAAATTTTAGAGTACAAAAATTACACGTCAATAACATAAGCCTTGCATCACTGGAGCCAATATCAGTATATAATTCCAATATTTACCTTTATAATGTAGAATTTAAATTAATAAAATAATCATTTACGGCTTTCATTATTAGTTTGCTAAACGAATACCTTAAGCCCACATAAGTTAAGATTAAAATGTTTTAGTATAACAGCACTACAACCCAAAGTAAATGCTGTCTTCCTCAAACAGACTCATCCATGAATGTGAGAAAGACCCAATAGAAGTTTGCAATTTTTCTACTTGGCATGTTCAGTTAGATTAAATAAAATATTAAGGTTTATTGGATATTTTGAAAGTGTAATACTCACAGGGTTAAACAAGTAAAAATCACTTAGGCGCAAATACAGTGGGAACCTAGCTGCCAGTAAACGGTTTAACATTAAACGCGGTGAAAAAGAAAGCTGTGCACCTCACATCACGCGCTACGTGATGAGGGAACAGTGCCTACCGGTAAAGACGACAACTATTCGTGGCTTATCCTCGCTTGATGCTTACTTTGATTGTATTTAGGTAACCAAATAAATTTTAAGATTTTACGATAACAATCAATAATTATTTGACCAGGAAATAGAATCGATCTAATCTTGTAATCTCGTTGTATTGTAGAGATGTTAAATTGTATATTTCGTATGTTAACTTTAACGTCATCTCAATGGCAGATTCGTATCAGTGACCGTTTTAGAGTCGGAGTTTGCAAGTTTGAATTCTGCAGCTTCAATAAATCAATAATTTATGACAAGAACCCACAATAACTTGAGAAATAAACAAAAAAAAAATAGGCGTCAAAAAACTCTTCATATAGTGGAAATCTGAGAACAATGAGCAAACGAGGGTTCATAAATGTATATAATTTACTCTGGCTGTCCTCAACTTACTCTTTCATTCGTGTTTTAGTAGCTCTAAAGACTAACTTAAACTTATAATATATAATTAAGCAATTTGTCTCCAATTAACGCAGTAAAATACTATAAATTATACTATTTTTTTATTCTTATGCCGCTCATTGAATTAGATAAATTTAGAATGCAAACAAAACTTCAACGTATTTGCGAAATTATTATTGAATTAATTGTTATATCTGTGCTAGTTATCGGTAAATATTGTACGTATATAATATTTAGAAAAATTTAAAAAGAAAATTACCAATCATCTGGCAATCAATATAAAATTTAATTTTATTGAATAATACTCATACTTCGCAGTTTGTAATAATACTTCATTTAGCAAGTGTTAACGAAAGTGATTTTTGAAGAACTGTTGATTAATATAAAAATAACTAACACACCAATCATTTAAAATGGTGATTCATTTAAATTCCTGTTTAATGTGAAACGGTGAATTATAGTAAAGAAATATGTCAAAAATAAAATAAGTGAAATTTATCCTCCTTCATAATATTGATATGTTGATTGCATTTTGTGAAAAAAGTGACAGGTTTAAAAAATCTGAGAACAATAATAGTTTGCTTGCCGTTTTGTAATTTTAAGCGGTTTTTTTTTATCAAACTGATTAAATCTTTAAACAGATCCTGGAATTTATTAAGTAGCACAATATTAGTTACAGCTTTTAAATGGCTAGATTTAATTTAAATAATGGTTTTATTTTATAATTTTATTAATTGCATTCCACTGAACTTGTTATAAATGTGTTTATTTTACGACTTAAATTCATTTCAAGCAAGTTTGAAAAGGCAATAACCTGAAGATTTTATCAGCTCGATGACAACTGATGGTGTTGAAATGGCGGTTATCTGAATGTGCGATTGATAAAAAGAAAATTGCAACTATACATACAAATAAAGCTTTGTAAAACAGATTAACTGATAACTTAATTTAAAACGAAGACAAAACACCATGAATTAATAGCAACTGAAGCAGCTGGTAGAGACGTTACTTCTTTAGAGAAATAATAAAACGATGATAGCTATAACTTCTATAATTTAGTGTTATTGTTAAAAAATATTTCAAAATTTTCATGGTATGACAATCGTAACATAACGCAAAACTGTCTCGGTCATTAATGTATTCCACCTGATTGAGAGAAAAGTATGGATTTCTAAAACAACATGAATTTCTGTAATAGAAGTTCTTACTGACTCGATAAGCCACCTTCATCTTCTTTTCTTTCTCAAATTTCTTATTTAATTTTATTTATTGTTATTTTTATTGCATTGTTTATCATGTATCTTTTATATCAGATATTTATAAGCTTTTTGTTATTTTTTGTGTTCCGTGAATCCCTTGAAGTCAAAATCTTAAATACTGAATCCAAATATGTATAATAAATGACATCAACTGAACGTGTGTGCCATGGATAATAAGGCAAATACGCTAACCTTATCACCTTTTATCTAATTTATACTACATATAATTAAATAGAGATAATAAATTCAACTTACGCAATTTTTATTTTTCTAATTAATTTAATAACTAGTACTTTTGTTCCACTCGATAATATATGCAATGGTATTTTAACAAGCAAAAAAAAAAACTGTCGATTTTCACCACTTAGCACTGCCCACGAGTGTAGACGAAAATAAACTAACTTTAGTACGCGAGTTCTAAAGTTAAATTGCATTACATACGCTAATAATGTGCTAAGTAATTTCCTTAAGACATTGGTAATTCTGAAAATTCACACACAGTGGAAATATCCGTTCTTATATGTAAATATTACAAGCAAGAGCGGAACAAATCGATGATGTATTTTTTTAAACCCGCAGTGACGTCACACGCAATGACGTGCACAGGAAATAACGCGTGGTGCTGTTAGTACACTGTAAATCTGCGGAATTTGATTCACCTGTCAATATTGCGATTGGGTGCTTAATGACATATAATCAATATTGATCAGCTTTAGTATATGTTACAATACGTTATGAAAACTGATAACTAACAGAGGAATCGATAATATCGACCATTCTGTATTCCAAAGTGTACAAGTAATTAATACATACACGCAGGGCAATGCATTTCTTTAAAGAAAATGCCACTGGCATTGATATTTTCTCTTCAAACGAGGTAAGTTTGAATAAATGTTGTTAGGTATATAATTTTCTGTAATACGTTCTGTTTCTCATTAATTCCTTTTATTTTTTTACTGAAATTATCTCTTTACACTTACATCCACCTATTTTGTTTTTGTGGATCTATTTTTTCTCATTTTTTTATAACTATTATGTTAATTATTTATATGCTTTAGCATATATTTAACCTATATTGTTTGAAAAATATTATATTATATAAAATGTAAATATATAACATATAATATTTTTTTATTAACTATAGTTTACTACAAGTCACCGTTTTAGACATAATAGCATACACATCGATTGGTTATAGAAGGGCCTGACAAATATCGATCCCATGACAGGCTACCATCTGCTCTCATATAGAATTGGTCAACTGATATTAATTACAAACTCTTTCAATATTGTAGGATTTAAAATAAATAATGGGCGTTTTTTATTTATTAAATTTAAGTATTTTTTCTTATAACATTTGATAGTTTTCGTTTTCATAATAATAATTACAACAAAACTATGTCCATTAATTATAAAATCTACTTACAATTGATGATGTTTACTTATGTTTCAAAATTGCTGAAAGTAAAAGTAGATACTAAGCACTATCTAAACATAATTAAATCATAATAAATTGTGTCTACATCATTGACTAACTCGTGTTAAATATCGTAATAACGTTCAAGTAGTTTAAATTTAACACGCAACGAAGACAGATAGCTTGACATAATAAAATTCTCTCATTTGACGTACCGACATATGTCGTAAGCAAGTAATCCTACGAAAATCGAATTTAACAGAGCTGAAACAAGGAATCCAAAATTATCAAATAATAAAATATTGGTGTTGGTCCTTAAAGCTTTAAAAAATGCTTCACGTGACATTTGGATATATTATATACAACACCTCCCATTGTGACATTTAGTAATAAACTATGACTCAAATGCTTTATAAGCATATTGTTAATATTACAATTAAAAATCATATAATTATATTTACACACAGAGAAATCAATTTATTTGGTCCGGTAGAAAAGTTTGCTTACTGGAGCTTCCGTGGATTTAAGTTTCACGTAATTTCTACTCTACGTACGTTGCTGAAATGTTCAATATCACTCATAAATGACGCTTTTATGTTCTCATATGAATGAGCTCTATAAAAAATGTTAGACAAATAGAATTACAATTAGTAATTTACAGAAACTGTTAAAATAGCTGTTACATACCGCAAATATGATGTATGAATTAGTTGATATTAAGAAAAAATCTTATTTGCTTACTGTATACCAAAAATATCTCAAAGATATAAAACATATGTATATACAACTGAAATTAAAGTGTACCGTAGACAAGATTACGATAATATTAACTATCATTGTATATCGATATTTCACACGTTTCGTTGTAAATATATTTTTTGCGAACTAACATCACCATTGGCATTTACATTCCAATTTATTGGGCAACTAATTACCAGGAATATAGATGACTATTTACAAACATGGTATAATTTTTATTTGCAAATATACTATCAAACTTTTTAATTATGTATACAATAATTCAATTCTAATTCGTCCCTGACAGCGCATGCGCTCATTTGAATCCTATGATCTCTTTGGGACTTTACTTACGGCAAACAAGATATGGTTGAAAATCCTCAGCAATTTACGGCAAACCTCTTTTGTTGTCGTCAAGGAAAGTAAACATCAAGAGTGAAGAAAAATCTGTCGGCACCTTTTAACGGTTAAGCCGTTTTTATTGCTGATTTTAGAGTGATATCTTGTCAGTGTAAACTGACTGATTGTCAGTCGGTGATTACCACGACGATTATAAAAAACGACCAGTTTGAACTAATTTAGTGAAAATGTTTATAATCTGGGTAAATTAGTTAACTCCTTTTTAGGTCATTAAATTCAAGTATAAAAAAGAAGAGTCTAAAAATGCGTGAAGAATATATTTATGCGTGTTTTGTTGTGGAAAATATTAACCGTGTAACTCCTAAATTAGTTTAATATTTCGTATGTTCAAAATGAAAAACATATTAACTTTTGATTTTTTAGCATAATACATTTACTGTGGAAGAATATTTTATAAAATTATTAAAATCATTTAATATTTTCAAAGATAAAATCCAATAATTTTAAACATTTTGGTATCTCTAGTATTCCCCCATTGCGAAAGATACATTTCTAATTACAGATTTGTCATGAATCTTTTTGTAATAATTCAGTATCGTGGTAACTATTTTCCTTCTTGCTTAAGCATTACAATAAATTAAAATAGCATTGAGTATAGACACTAATAAGACCGGTGACACCTAAAGCATACAGTATATTGCAAGCTATTTAATGTCTCTGTAAGATAGCTATACTGAAACGCGATTTATGTATAGTCAGGGCCATGTCCTGCTATAATACAGCAGGCGGCCGCGTCAGGCGACACCGTAAGAGGGTGGCATATGCAGCGAAATCAAAATACAATTTGAGCTATTGAATAATTTAAAACCTTTATGTAACGCTTTTTTTATATTAGTTTGAGTTAATCCGTTATTGATATGTATGACTTAGAAATAAAAAAATAAGGGACGGCATTTTGAAGACTTCTATCATACTGAGAAAATATACCGCACCGTCCTGTATATGGTGATTGCTAGATGTTTACAACCAAATAATTTTAAGTAGCTTTAGATCCTTAAATCATTAGCCTTCCATTTTTTCATCGGAGATCTCGGGTACACATCCCGTAGCTGCATAAAAATGTTCATTGGTATGATATTGTGTATGGATAATATTTACATACAGCATATGTTTAATGCATTGAGGGATTAACAAGAACCCCATTGCAAAAAACAGACTGTCTATATAACTATTAATACTCTTAAAACAAATAATATCTCTCTTAGAACCATAAATCTTTATATTTTTGAAGTTTAAATTAACAAACGATTATTGACGAAACAAGACAGGAGTGATGATAATAAAACTTTCATTATTTGATAATATCAAAATTATAGGTTTGTAAAAATTACATGTTATATGAATCTGATTTTCGCTTGTCGTAACGATAAACTTTTTCTCTATTGTTAGACACCCTCCATTCTAAAAAAATCTTTTATTCCGGTACCCTAGTGCCATTAACACACTAATTGGTCTAGTTGAAGAGTCTGTAATGGAGAATCTAGTATATTCGCTAATAAATACATTTTGGAAAGACTTTTGAAATATCAGTAAAATATTTATAATAATACGATAAAAGTTTATACATAACGTACAAGTATATTATAATTTGAATTTTAACTTTGTTAATTTCTATAGGATTTCTTTTCTTTTTTGTTAGTTTTCGGCATTTGGCATCTCGAGGCCTATCTTGGCATAAGTAATATCTACACCATCCTAATTAAAGTATAGATTAATATGGGTGTATGTTGCTTATTACCGCTACAAAATAGTATATAAACAATATGATACCAATCAACAAAATTGTTCTGTAAACAAGAAAATATTATATATAAAATGAATATATCAACTTGCTGCAAAAGAATTTTAGTTCTTAAATTTCTATACTCCAATTACGCTGATAAACAAATCTCGGAAAAGGTTAATTGACTAATATTAGTCTTCAAGCTTTAGAGATTTACATTTAGGGTAGACACGATTAAAAAATGAATAATGGCGCAAAAATTACCATTGCAGATAAGCATTATTTTCGGTAGGTGAAAATCTACAGTATATAGTTTTAACAACTTCTTTACTCTCATATGTTTTCTAATGTTTTTAGTCATATTTATTTTTAAATACAATTGCATATATTTTATTTAGTATCGTTTCATTTATATATGCGAATTCTTTGTTTGACGTGCGGTATCTTCCTTTGGGCTTTCCATAATAAATATTTATTTACCTATATATTACATGGTAACATAATGGGTTTTAGTTTTTTAAATATAAAATGGCGTGTCTAAGTATGTGTACTTTTTTATCCAAGGGTAAACGCTTATGTTATTTGTATATCACCAGCTTGTTTCTAAAGTAAAGGGTGCATCATCGTCAGCCAGCAGGGTGCTTTTTATGACAATAGAATGACAAAGTTGCCCCCGTGAGAGAAATTTCCACGCCCCTCGACTAGCTCCTAAATATCTATCAGTGGCGTACCAAAGTTACATTGCTTATTATCAAAAATCAAAATTATGTGATTTGATGAATACACTTCCATATCATGGTCATCATATTTACACTTTTGGTTTCCAATGTCAAGGATTTAATCTTGTTCTTGAATTGTTTTTAAATTAGTCGTATTCAATTACAATACAACACATGTTAATTGTAGTGAACATTTGAATTAAATGCATTCTATTGGCTGGTGGTCAAGACGTTCGATTTTTTGGAAAATTGATCTATCTTGTAGCTCCGTTCAGGCGATTACATGATTCAAAGAATTTGAAAGAAGTATTCTGCATACTTTCCCATCCGCCACTTATCGAGTTTCCTTATATAACGTAACGTAACGAACGTGAGGCACTCTTCAGTGCTCTTCGTGACATTGGTTCGCGTGCTCTGTATTGTGCGTGATACATATTGTAACTAAGCAATCTTCGAACTGAGAACTTTGTTAAGAAGATATGTGCTCATTGTAACTTCTGAGTACTACAGCACAGCATAAATTATTGTATCCGACCGCTGAAAAATACTCGCGCTTTGTTTAACTTTTATTTTTTGCCTAAAATCTAACTAGAGAGATAGTATATAATTTTATCGATTAGAATTTTTCATAAGCAGAACATTTGTAGATGTATATGTAGTATTGTTTTGTGTGATCGAATGCACTCCACTGCCTCGATCAAAAGGGTAGAATATATTCAAACCTATGAAAAAATAAAAGGGGCGCAACCAATTCTAATGATAAATGATAAAAGCAGAGCGTCACCTATTGTTGTAACAAATTGTAGATGCTTTGATAGTCTATTGAAACTATTTGCCGACGATTTGAGTGACAAAACAACAATAACGTGGATGATTTTTAACAATATCATAACATTATATACAGATTAAATAGAATGTATTACAGCATCCCTTTATCCCGATTCAGTATTTACGTTTACACATTTTTATTTTCATCTAGTAATTTTACCCACCTATTCATGTATGAATCATACAATGCATGATAAACACGTAATATATATATCATATATTATTTTATATTATAATTAAAAATAAGATTTTCATTTATCATGTTCTTTCCGTCCAAGTTGTATTTTATTTTTCTCATTTACTATTAATACTAAACAATAATTTAAAAGATAATTTGTAAATTCGATGTTATAGAATTGAACATATTGTTACTAAATCATGTTTCATATCAATTAAAAATTCAACATTTTTTTTAAATTGGTAATATTTACATTTTGACCCATTATACCTGGCATTTATATAGTCTTTATTTATTTCTTATACCGTTTTCGCTCCCAAAGTGGAGCATACAGCAGTGTGAAGACTTTTTGAGAGATTATTTTTCACAAGAACTTTCAGTCAAACAATTTCTTAACCCAATGGGCAGGTCCTGCATTTTTAGATTTTTAAAATCTGACCGATTGCTAGGCACGCACGCTACCAATTACGCTAACCGGGGAAATTTTACCTTTAACTTTTTATGATTTTTCGATTGCTTCTAAATTCTCCGTAAAAATATGCTTAATTCACATACAGAATTAAACTATTTTGTAAATACAGTAAAACTTCAAAATTCCGTAAATCTTTATTTTAATTCACTCATTATCTGATTATTGTACTTATGACTTCAATTTATTTATAAATATTATACTCAACATTTTTCATGAAAATAGTACATATATTATTTCTCAGTTTTTTTACATATATGTTATTCCTCAATCTTTACAATTATTTTTTTATACTATTGTATCTTATATGCGTATAATCCCCGACTATTTTCTACGCCTGACACTGTTGGCAACTGCCCCTTTGCCCTTTTATGCCAACAGATATTCAAGAATCCTTTTAATAGCACCGTCCTTTATTTCATTCCACGATGAGTTATGATTCTATCACTGCCTCAAATCAACGGATCTTTAAATAACTATTGTTATTAGGCAGAGCTTTCTGGTTATGCCGGGTGAAAATATTTTAGGAATGCGTTTTTTATCAATTCTTTGATTAGTATAATAGCTTTTTTCGATTTGAGCTCCCGTCATCCATGCTTTGTGATATCACGCTGTTTTGCTGGAGAACAATGTTACCACCTGTCAATTTACCATACAGGTGATCTGTCATCGCTGTTTCAGTGTTCATTGTCGCACCCAGAGCTCTTACGTACATAGCATACTGTAATATAATGGTTTTTTAAATAGGCATAACAAAGTTTTAACCATTCTGATTCTAGTATATACGAGTATTAGAGAATAGTACATATTATTATGTTTACTATTTAACGAGCATATTTATTTTTAATTAGCAAACTATGGGTAGTAATATTTAAAAAACGAAATAAGCGTTGATTGATTAATAACAAAATGAATATGTTTTATGTATATCAAACTTGTTTTACTTATTTTTATTCAACTCGATCACTAATAACTCAACATGCTCGTACATTATAAGTTTTAAATTAAATAGTATGTATTTATTGATTTTCAAAAAAAAATCTGCCTTCACTTGAATTTGCAATAATAATGTGTATTTTACCTTCGGATTGGTCTGAAATAATATTATTGATCGTATACTCGTGTATAATAAATATTTGGTTAAATAAAAAAGGCAAAAATCTGAAATATACCGCGCCTAACTTTACGAGTTACACGCAATCGGTTAAACAGATGTTACTCGCGGCTCACTATACACACTTTATTAGGCGCATCACCAGAAAAAGTTTATTATTCAAGAATATTAACAGTTTCATAAAACAAATAAGACAGTTTTGAAAGATATTTAATAAAATAACTATATCTTCTGTATGTTAACACATTTATGCTGTGAGCAGGTTTGATTTCATGATTCTGTCAACTTGGTCGTAATAACAACATGTGAAAAGAAGACTATAGAAGTCAACTGACTACTCCTAGGGGATGATGACATCCCCTAGAATTTATATTTATAGAAATGCCTTAGCATGTTGTATGAAGGAACTTTTGAAATCAATTTAATGATCAGGTGGTCCAATTGGTCATTGGAATATGTCTGTCTCACTGGTCACAGCATCTTCCTGCTGCCAAAGGGAATAGTCTTAATAAGACCCCACAACAATATGTATAAATTCACTCGATTTAGTCAATGATGATGCGGTACTAATAAGTTGTTCGTATATATAGTTATAAATTAGTAAACGTTCATTACAAAATGAGATTACTAAAGAGTAAATATTAGTTATATTAATAAAATATAACCTACACAGCTATATAGTAATAAAGTACATGACAAGTTTTACATTGATCTTTATTTATATCGTAATGGAAACATTACGAATTTGATGGAATCGTATTTCTGTAACGTGTTATGTTCCACAAAACGCTCATCTTGTTTTATTCGTGTCATTGTGTGGAAATGTTCATGGCAATGACAAAACACAATCGCCGGCGTCGTTGCAACACGATCCAATCATTTTATTCAAATTTTATCGTGTAAAGTCAAACTGTCAATGAAAGTTATTCGATTAATTCATCAATATTTTTTTGAATGCAGATAAAATACATTTTTAAGTGACATGTTATTTGTTAACTTCGAGATATAGACGAACAAATATTTTTATTTTCCTCGGCTTTAATTATTTTCATGTTCAATAGCAATAGTTAAATCAAATTTAATCCATATTTATTATTAATGAAATTAACTAAGTACATGCGATATTTATAATAATAGAAAAACATAACATATAAACTTGTAGCAAAGATGAAATAGTAAACAGACATACGAAGAAGTTTCTGTTTATATAAAAAATATACACTTACAATAAAACATTTTTTTTATATATCGTTTACATTATTTCACGCCTGGAAAGCATACGCAGTTTTATGCGTGTTTTTTTCTATCTATAAATTTATTAGTGTATCTTCATTAGCTATAAAATCAGCGAGAAGTTATTCAGTTGATAGCCTTTAATTACAAAAACAAACATCGTATTAAAAATGCTAAAAAGCGAAAGATTGGAGAGAAATGATTCAACTAACAGTTAATTAGTTTGTCTCATTTTTATCAAAGTCCTGTGAAACATTTTCGAGAGAAATGTCCAATAGTTAGTTAATTTTTAAAAAAATGATTGCGTATTGTATGTAAAATGGTGATTTTAGAATTCAAAACACTATTTGAATGTACGAACAACGTCTATCATTAATATCATTTTGCCCCGCCCACCAAAAAAAAAATTATGCAATTGTAAAAGTGTACCTTGGTATAAATTATATATTGATCCTCAAAATCGGATACCTTTGTCGATTTGATTTCATGAATAAATAATAAATGTTAGCATGCCACAAAGGTACTATGACTCGACGAATTCCTAATATGTTCCTTTAAAAATATCACTGATGTACCCATAACCTATTGTGTTTTATTTTATAGCCTTACCTAGGAAAATTGGTTAGGTAATACAAAAGGTCTACAATTGATACATAATAGAACGTACGCACGTTTTTACAGTTGGTTAGTGCATTCTTTTCTTGTACACTATAACTCTTTACTAAGATCTTGATATATTATATGATATAAACTATTTTTTTAGTTCCAAAATAATTATTTAGCTAGATTCCAAATCACTTCGTTGAACGTATTCATAAACACGTGGCTTGGACCCAAATGCCACAAACTACACCATATTGCATTCCTTATCTCACTTCAGAATGTTTTCATTTATTATGGAACAGAAAGAAATATTAGTGGTGATGTTGCTAGGTTACCTTACTTTTATTGAAAAATTTATTAGTATTCTCAATATCATTCACATATTATTTTTGTGAAACCATGTATACTATCATAATTTTTATTAGTTCAAAATGAACATAATTAGTCATTACTGCTATCTTTGTATTTAATATACAAAAAATAGTAACATATTAACATTAGACTTCAAATATAATAGAAATGTTACGGATTATTTAGTTCTTAAGTAATCCAAAGCTATAATCCTTCACTTAAGTTCCAGTTTAAAGATAAGGGAATCACTTTTTCATCTTTATATACTTAGAATGTTATTTTTTTCGAAATGAATTTCAATCTAGACTAGAAGATACAACACACTGTTAAATGCATTTGATAGGCACAATGATGATATTTTCATATAAATATTATAAGTGCCTTATAAATAAATATATGTTTATATTTATTTTGTTATTAAACACATATCAATAGTATTATATATAGATTTAAATAAAGATCGGCACGTAATATGAAAATTCCATAAATTACATGTTGTGGTAGTAATTTCGAATTTACATCAGAACTATGAAGTCAAATATTAGAAACGTGACAAATTTTTATAATAAAACTTTAAGGAAACGTCAAACTTTAAAAAAGCTTAAATAGCTAACGCACGCTGTTACCTGCTTTGAAATAAAGGATTATAATATTTATAGTCGACTCTGCTCAATTACAATGATATTTTGTCGCAATGATTAGTAAATTTGAATAATTATATTCAAAAAACAGTAAGTATCTCGCAGAAAGTCTAGCAGCATAGACCAAAAACATGTGTCAAAGGTATAAAATTAAAAACGTCTCGAAGCTGGCCTCGAATTGAGCGACGGAGGTAAGAATTGTTCGTGATTCATCGCTACTAACAACTCAGTTGTCTAACGCCGACGCAAATTTTCTAAAAGCGTCTTTTCCATTAAATATTATTTATTTGATAACAGTATAAAATGAATTCCTAATGAAACACTGAGCAGATAATACGTAGATTCATATTATACGCCATTTCCTGAATACATTATTATGTTATTACTAATCAACATTCACAAACAGTCTTTTTATTAAACGGCGTATTATGAAACATGTATGACGACAGATGCTTACTCTTGATAGAAATCGATTTTTAGTTCAATGTCAGTATTTGTACATAAATCATAGACCACTAAAAAATACTGGAAATCAATACTTTTTTAAGTAATTTATATGAAATTATCAAGATCACATTGATAAATGAAATTATGTTAATGTTATTTACTAAACGAACAAAAAAATGCAAAGCGACGCTTATCCGTTTTGTTCGTGTAAAATAATAATGCTCAATTAATGTATATACCAAATGAATTAGAAGAATCCTAAACGTGTTATGTAAAACATTAAAAAGTGTTTTAAATGAAATAAATGGACTTCATTTGTTGAAAAATTTGTTGAACAATGGAAAAATTTTAGCGTATGTGTACCAAATAGAACAAAAAAAATACATTTTTTGTGATATTGTGGTATTTTTATTTCTATAAATTGTTTATATACAGCATGAAAATACAATTATCTATTTTAATCTGATGTGTTTTGTGCTTTATATTTTGTATTATTATTCCTATATTTAACATATTATTTTGATAATTATACATGTTTCCTCATTCATAGTGAGTATGTTTTTATTTATTTTTTACAGTATAATAGTTAGTGTATATTTTTTTCTATTATATAAATTACCTGTAATTACTATCACTACAATCAATCTGATAGGCGTTCGGGCCGAGAAGTTGTTATCGTCGACCATATACCGCTGAGTGGTTTTAATTTGAATGCTCTATGTATATCTTTATGGCAGATTTGAAGTCAGAAGGCTTTGTTACAATACATCGGATCATTTATATGAACCTCTGAAACGTTTAGATTGTAAAACACAATGGGCGTCGTTCCCACGGGAGATGGCTCCTCTTAATCGTGGGACAGAGGGCGAGCCTCTCTTCCGAAGGCAGGTAGCAATTACCAAAGCAGCGTACCAATTGGAATGCATGAGATGTGATATCATTTAGCGATGTGCGGAGGACGACATTCGGCGGGCACCATTCCAAAACGGCGCGAGAGAGACGAACCGCATCGATCGAGCCGTAAACCACTCGCGGTCATAATTAGGTGCGGTAAAGAAAAACCGAAACGGCCGTCTCCTTACTCTTCGACTGTGAGAAACGCCGGACCGAGTAATAAATAAATTTTTGTATTATAAATATGCTCGTGACCTACAAACCGGAGGATTCGACACCGGCGCGTTTCGATGGATCCCATGTTAACTAACGCAATGTCTATTCTCGTACTGATAATTAAACGCCGACATGTTCGGTGACACAAGTGGCATTTCGTTTTTATAGTAATCTTATTCATTATGATAATTTCTTTCATTCGCATTATGGAAATTAAACTATGACATATGTGTGAATTGATTCTGCGTTCTTTATCTCACCGGGGGATTCCATTGATATTTGAATTAATAACGTCTTGCACAAGGCTTGAATGAAAACGTGACCTCCTTCTGTGGTATATTTTTAGCGTTTTTAATCATTGTAATCCTGTTTTTTTTATTAAATATGCAGATGAGTCTTTTATCTTTGATTATACTTTTTATGTGTGTTTTTATTTCATCAACTTATCGGTTACCATCAATCTTTGCCAAAAATATATGCGAAAGGCATTTTATCTAATTGATTGTCAAAAGTTTATATAATATATAAATATACATATATAAATAAATATATCAAATTCATGAATGTATGCTTTATATAATATTATAAAAATCCGTTAGTATCTTTACGTTAACAAGCTTATATAAAATCTATATACCTTCTACAAAATGGCACACGTTATATTCCATTCATTCCTAATTATTTGATGGATTGTAAATATTTCATCTTAAATTTTTAGTATTTATCTTCTGGCAAAAAAGTAGATTTTCATTTTTTGTTATTGTTTACATCTAAATAACTAGTTAAAGATCTTATTTATTAATAATTGATGATAAATTAACTATTGTAAATATACCAAGTCACCAAAAAGGATCGATTTTCCATTTAAATTCACAGATTTGACAATGTGAATCAAAATTACTTTATGAAATTTCATTTTATAAAATTTTATTTTAAAACTAAACACATATATAAATCGTCACTTACGATCCTAATTTTTCTTACCGGCATTTTAAGTCGCATGTTTTCCTGTACTACTGATATAATTAAATCCGGTTCATTAACTCAATAGTAATGGCAAGAGAACTACTGTGTCACCAGGAACAATAATTTTACCGTATATAATTATTTACATATCTTTCTTGAACGTACACCATGAAGATGACAAGATTTAATACAATAAACAAACAGCCCATACTTTATTGTGGTTTTATGTTCACTTTTATACAATTGTAAGAATTATATGTGATACAATGTTTGTGTATTCGACTCCCCTACAATTCAATTGGAATAATAAAGGACAAACATTGTCCGACGTGAATCCTCTCTAGAATGGGAGCGCATGCAAACGAGGCGTAAGCGCAATTTAACAAGACTAAAATAATAATTTCATACAATTTGATTCGAACATAAAGCGATTCGCTGTCGGGAGCGGGAGGGCCGGCGGTGGAGCGGAGCGAAGGGGATCGGATAGCTTTCCAACCGAGATTGCGTTCCCCCGGTGTCTGGGAACCGGGCACGCGCCTCAGGCTAAGGCTGCGCGGCCGAGGGGAGGGCGCGGGGGAGCGCCTCGCCGATATATCACGGCCCACGCGACGGTGGGAAAAACTCTCGTCCAACTATTTCGGTATCTTCTCCTGCAACACTCTGGGATCCTGGTATGCGAGCCGCGGAATTTCACATTCATTACATAAATCAGTTTATTATGATGTAAATAAATACCGGAGTATATAATTTTTTAATCAGTTGAGACCGTTTATCCTACCTCTGTGGAAACACATTATCTACTATCACACTGAGCACGTACTCTAGAACTCTCAGGTGATTAATTATTGGAAATACGACCAATACCTTATAACGAGATATTATATAGTTTTGAATAAAACATCAAAAATACCAATGTTGTGAACCCATAAACGCGTGCTTTATTGACGAATCCACGCACTATACATTGATAAAATTATTATATTAATTCAGAGCAAAATTTGTTTTTATAATAAATAATCATTGAAAAACATAACATTAATAAATAAAAGCTTATAAAAATTAAGAAGTTTGTAAAAAATGTACATGTGCTACTAATAAAGAATATATTTTTATATCATATAATATAGGTATTAACCATGTTTTTATTGATGTACTATATTATTATACACAGAAATGTTAAGAAACATGATATAGATCTTGATAAT
>JAGVSQ010001719.1:14611-27692 GCA_022683975.1 Rhyacophila evoluta | reverse complement strand
TCACGAGAATTGTTTGTCAGACAATTACTCAACCCAATGGGCATCCAGTCCTACACTTTCAGATTTAAAAAATCCGACAAACGGGGAATCGAACCCGCATTCCCCGGATCGCTAGGCGCGCACGCTACCAACTAAACTACCGGGGAGACAAATATGTGACATACATATATTTAAAATCTATGCTACCGGGGAGAAATTATTTGTCGACATATATTGAATATTTTTATTTAGTAATATGAACAGTATTCATCACATATATCGTTCTATAATATATTATTACGTATTGTAATTATAAAATACAATTAAAACTATAGATTTCTGTTGAAACTATTCAAAGTTTTTACCATGTGGACATTTATCTAGACTATTTCTGAAGTTGCCATCTTCATACTCTTGATATCCATATGCTCAACAAGAAAGAAATGCATATATGGGCGCGAAATATTACTGTTTCAACATATCACGGTCAGATGCAAATTCTTTACATCCGACAGCATCCACGAGTCAAAACCGGTCCGGCGTTTCACAAAAACGAGGTATATAGTGTTGTTGTAGGAGAGTGAATTAAGTAAGTGTGTACCCAGAAAATTTAATAAATGCAAGACACGCGACGGGACAAGCACCAAGCATCTGCAGATGTATTTAAATGTATTCCGTGATTCTTAAAAACGTATGTAAATCCTTACGATCATTACGAATGTGAAGTGTTTAATTTGTTTCTGTTATACGTATTTGTAACTTGTGACCATGCTAGCGTTTCCCAACCGCCGGTCCGCGGAAATTTTTGACTAGTCCACGAATGTTCATCATTCATTTGTAAATTCTTGTGTCAAAAATAGCGTGATTAAAAACAAGTATACTGCAAATTAGTGAAGTATTGACATTGTTTTTCTATTATTAAAATATATCTATTACAAACGAAAGAAGAATATCTATCTAATATAATTTAAAGAGCCATTCAATTACTATCCGCATTTTCGTCTACTTATTAATGTGAGGAGACTTTTTCGATCATATCATTGCACATTTTTTTTAAATAAATATTACATTCTTGAAATAATGGAACCTCTTATGAACAATTAATTTACTTATCAGTTTCTGATTATTTCGATAAAAAACATTTTTCTTCATGTTATGTTTTTATTTTTTATTTACAATGATACCATTATTTGTATTTTATGTCTAGATGCTATAATATAAAATTAAATATTAATAATCAAAATGATAGTTTCTATTCCTGCATTTACCGCTGCGAAAGTATTTCCTATTTTCACCGGTCTGCAGACGTAAAAAGATTAGGAAACGCTGAACTATACATACAATGTCTCTTGAAACAAAAATGTTGTATAATCACAGCGCCCGAAGATTTTTTCTTTACTCTATTTAAATGTTTTTATTTATTTCTCATTATTTAGTTATCTGGAAAAGATTTGGGAATATTCAAATAAAAGACAAATCCTTTTTACTAAATTATTATTGGAACGCACGCTACTAGCTACGCTATCAAGGAGATATACGTATTATAATGTTTATATAATAGTTATACCATCATTAATTAAAACCAACACAGTGAGCATAATTTATCAGTGATACATATAATAAGATCACTCACATATTGTTTTTATTCTCTAAGTATTTTTAAATGATTAAGACACTGTTTTTGAGTATTTAAAAGCGTCATAAGAATTTGTATCCTAAGAGTATTTTGTTTATTTAAATGTCGATTATGCAAATAAGTAAACGTGCGCTTCCAAAGAACAATGTTTTATGCATCGAGTGACAGCTGATTCCAAAACAAATGAAGTTAATACCCGATGACATCTGCGCCACATCCACCCACCGAGCCGAAACATAATGTCATTACAACTATCGCGTCATGATGATTGAAATAACAATTGTTCGAAGACAATGACTACCAAAAAAATAATTTCGTTACTTACTTTAAATCATATTGACATTACTTAAGCCGCTATATTTTTACGATTACGTTTATAAATACTTTTTGCGGAATTAAATTATTTTATTTTTGTGGATATAAGTTTGAATACTTTGATGGTAACGACACTCATAGCTTGATCGACCACCATTCTGACAAATTTCGGAAAACCATGCTGCTTAAGTTTGGTAATGAAACAGTTGATTGGTTGGTTAATTTATTAATTACTGATAACAACAATTACTGATTTTAGCAAATTGCTTAATACCCATTCAGTTTGTTTTTATTAAAATTTTAATATAAGTACTATGTTATAATCATAATTCGTTTATATTTTTAATTAATATAATATTAGTCTACAGCTTTTTTTCGACGTTATGCGTAGGTATCCACCCGAGAGTTGGAGTATATTGATTTCTGTAAGGAAAAGTCATGTCTCGACATAATATATTTCACAAGGATTGGTTATCAGACAATTACACAACCAAATGTGCATCTTCTGTATTTTCGCATTTAAAAATTCGGCAGATATGGAAATCGAATCCGCGTTTTCCGGATGCTCTGACTGGACGTTAATCTCTCGGCTACCGAGGAGACTACTAATTTGCAATAAATTATTATAATTATATTTTTACCATATAATCTAAAGGCTTAAAATCATATTTGACCAAAGAATTAAAAAGTCTTTTCAATATCTTTTTAAACTGAAACGTCTGTAATTATATTACATGTGCAGTAAAATTGCTGATAAAGAGAATTATAGTAATTTATAATAGAAAGATTGAAACGAGGCCATCTGTCAACGGCGGTTCTTGGGTTTTCTACACATTTGCGATTAGAATTAAAATTAGTCAGGCATTTAGATTTTTTATGACAAATGCAAATTTATTATGGTCGTTTCACGTCAAAACGAGGACACTGATTCGCGAATAATGATTGCCTGTACAGAGGTGAATCAGAAAGGTCTCATTAGCACCTTTTGTTTATCAACCTAGAAGCAGGAACGGATTTTTTCACACGTTTGAAATTACTGCAATATAAACATAAACGTTAATAGTACGCTAATTCATGAAAAAGAGTAGAGATAATTTGTAACAGATATATCTAGATTTATCCATACGCTTCCTTTTCGTAAGATAAATATTAAAAAATGTAATCAAAATCATAAATCATGACGTATAATAAAGGATCAAAGTAACCTCACGCTAAGATTAGAAAATAAATACTTTTATTGGATACTAAGTTATTATAGTATAACTTCAATTGAAATAAGGTAATATTAAGATGAATTTTTCAGAAACTCATTGTCACAAGACTAAATCTGTGTCGGTGGATCTGGATTAGCCATATGCTGTGAATGTCTCACGGGAGTGTCAATCTACCATGCGTTTTATTTGATCCAACAGAATTCCGTCGTTCCGGAAGGTCTTAAAATGGTTTCATATCTACAGAAAGTATTCAGTAGAACTACATGATGCTGGCATGGCCTAAGCCTTAGGATAATGCAAGAGATTCGTAGAAGCGTTATTTGGTGACCATATGCTTTAATTAAAGAGCGCATATTCTACATGTTAATTAGTATTGTTGATAGATATTTTGGAAATGACATAACTGTAAAGTGTAACGATTAATATTTGTACTGTATTCACTGATCCATTTATTCAACCCTTAAGATGTTAGAATCCTTGCACAAAATGTTGGCGTTTTTTTTTTAAATTAAATATTATAGTATTCATTTTAAACACACCACCTTTCTTATTTGCTAAAACAGTTGAACCAAAAGACGTAATTCAATCGTTATTAGTATTTTTCTCCATTACCATGAAGATCAATATTTCATTATTTAACATTTAAATAGTTGGCCGTTATGGAGTTCTTCTAAGTTTTCGCTCGAAATAAAATAGACTGGTTGATACCTCCGAGGGTTTTCAGTGTTTTTCGTTTCACGGATTTGCCTCTGTTTGTCGATAAAATAAAGTTTCAAAGTATTGAGCGAGCCCGCATTTGTTTTCACCAATGTTTTACGTTTGTTTACAACAATACTGAGAAGCATGCGACAAACGGCAAAATGACGAGACGCGATTCAACATTGTCTACGCTGCTACAATCTCTTTGTCATAATATTTCAAACGATAAACTTTATCAGTTTACCTACTCGTTTTTTTTACTAAAACGCACTTAGGTATGTATTATAGTATCGTATTGTGAATACAAAACCAACCTATCTGTATATTTTATAACTAATTAAATCTGTGGCCTAATGCTAAAAGTGCCTATGTAAGATATAAGCCATTTTCGCTAGTGTCAAAGAGTACTTTAAAATCTCTCTATTTATAATTTAACTCACCGTAAAGTAGTCAATAAATAATAGTGTATATTTCATAGTGTGCAGTGGCGTAGCTAAAGTAAGTAAAGACGTTGCGTCCAATTTAGTCTCATGTTTTTTAGCTCTCACGCCATCTAAAAATATTTACTACCTTCCTGAAATGATGGTTTCTCGTTTTTTAGCTCTCACACTAACTACATTTTTTACTTGCACCCCTAAATGATATTTTGCGCCCTCCGTGATTCGTGCGCCTAAAGTAGACTTCTCTAAACCCCTCGGTAGCTACGCCACTGGATGTGTGTATATTGTTGATCTGAAACAATCACATTAAATAAAAAGTTGAGAAGCTTGATAAAGCTTCTTCTAGCAATAGACCACATATACACTCGTAATGTTTCATAATATTTAAAGAAATACTATATAGACATAATGGAACTTTTAAGTATGTCACATATGTTATCTTATTTATGTATTTGAAGAGCGACATGTTTTTCGTTTCTTCTTTTATCATATCCGCTCTAAAAGTGAAGTATATATGAATTTCCGCAATACAAATACAGGTTTTAATACATTACTTTTCCCAAAAATTGGTATCCGATATTGAATTTTTAAAATCCAACAGATGTGGGAATCAAATTCGCAATATTGTGATGTAATATGATAAAACATAAACTTCATATCATTTAGGCAGCAAGTTAAAAGAGAATTCTTACATTAGTTAGGTGTTTTTTCTATCTATATTTTAAATGTATTGTTATTAAAAGCAGGTACTGTTTGTGGCACGCGTCTCTAAGCTAACGGACAAACCTGTTGCAATTACCATACCATAGGGGTGATAATCTATTTTCTGTTGTCATACAAGACCAGTTAAATGAGAATTAAAAATAACTTTTTCTTTTGCGTTTCCATTTTATTGCTACGAACGGAAGCACCTTTTACTGTATCCGACTATGAGTACATATACACTTTGTAGAAGAAAATTGAGAAGATAGAAAAAAAGAAGTTCTTTTGAAAATTTCAGTATCTGTAGCTAAGAAGCATGCGGATGCAACTACAAAAAATAAAATGTCCGTGAAAGCCAAAAAACTTTTATTCATATTGTATAACTTTCATAAATATTTATGTAGATCGATAAATATATATATCGACCGTGGAAAGAAAAAAGGACGTACCTCCGTTTTTCAAAATGTTTTTTTTCGATAATCACCATATATAGAACTTAATACACGTGTTAATAAAATGGTATAAGCTGGAAATGCCGAATTAGTATCTTAATTGAGCTGTTAAGTTTGAAAAAACGACAGCGCCTGTCAAATTTTAAACAGGAAAAAGGACATACAAGATAAAAATTTCATTGATTTTTCTTAAATAACTTTATATATATAACCAGATTGGGTGAATATAATACCAGTTTTAGTCTTCGTGCACTTCATGGTTGTGTCTATCTCGTATTTTGACTTTGGCTCAAAATCATCAAGTGGACGTTTTTTGTCTCTTCTGTAAAATATGTAATGTGTGTGTTACGTCCTTTTTCCTTTCCACAGTCGATGTATAATAGAAATGTATCAATTTTAAATCGAAAACAAGTTAAAAAAAATACACTGCAAAGCATTACGAGGGGGCACAACGAATATATAAAAAATATCGATGGCGAATTACATACATTAGTCTATATTACAAATAATTTAGCTATCAAAAAAGCTTAAAAAACAAGATCAAAATGTTCATGGTTGAATTTTAATTTAGAGATCCGAAGCCATAATCTGACCTAGATCCTAGAATGATCAACCGATCGCGTATCCGGTCCTACAGATTTTTTTTTATTCTTAGCAGTAATAGGCCTTGGATCAAATCATGCTCACTTACATTTAGGATTTTACGATAATTATGCTAATTTTGTATTCACTGAGAGCGCAGTCTCCTGCTCTAGTGAGTTAAATACTTTACTATGAGTAGTAAGCAAGTGAGAAATACGTGGTGTACATAATTAATAATGCGGTGACGTCGTCAAGGCAGGCGAGTGCCGTCTCGTGGATCACAGCCTCGCATCTGCTCACCTCTGACTGCTTTGCCACGGATGTAATCCTGCCCCCGAGTGCATATATAAAAACACCTGTCTCGTAATCACAATGTGACTATTACTGAATCGATTAGATGATTTTCAAAAACGGTGGCATTTAGACTCATCTTCATATAGTTAAACATTTGAACGTTATGATATGGGTATCCGGTTATAGAAAAAATGATAACTAAATTTTATAGTTTGATTAATTTTATTGATTGTTATTTTGTTGATCATACTAATATTAAGCCTTTAATTAATATTGCTATTGTTAATCGCATTAGATATCGATAAATATTAATAATTGGTATTCAAAAATGAGCTGACATTTCAAATTTGGGACGTTGTTCCGCAACAAAATTTTCTACTCTACTTTTGCCGCGAAAAAAATGGCGGTAAATTAAAAAAGTATAGCTCATTCTGAGACAGCCTTCTATTCTGTAAATGTAAACTAATAAAACAATATGATTTATTATTTTTGGAATATTTTTAAATCTCATAATCCTGGCGAGTAGTGCTTTTAATTATTATTATTTTTGAAAAAACATGTTTTTTTTATTTATTATGCCATTAAAAATAACACAAAACTGATGTAAGCATTTCGTGTTGTTATCATAAACAATGATATGATATTGAAAGAGTGAAAATTATGGAAATGAAAAGGATGTAACTTAATTTTTTTTAGATTTTTAATTTAATAGCATTTTTTCGATAATAACAATGTATACAACCTAATGCACGTTTTATCAAAAAAATATAAGCTTCAAATACCGAATCGGTATCTGAATTAAGCTTTTAAGTTTGAAGAAAGGAGGGCCTTTAAAATTTGCGACCAAGAAAAACGACTTTCACCACAACTTATTAAATTAATACTGGTTTGGGTAAATTAAACACTAGTTTAAGTCTTCGCGCACTTTAAGGATGTCTTTTTAATAAATTTTGAATTTGTCTCAAAATCATGGAATAAACGTTTTTGTGCCGCATGTAATATGTTATAATGTAATAATGTCAATATGTTAGAAATATTTTTTTAATAAAATCATATTTATTACACACTCTGTGTTGGCTAAAAACCCCACCACAGAAGTAATAACATAGTTTGAACACTGTTTTTAAAAAATATATTTAATATTTAAAATTTGCGACAAAAAACATTCCGTTAGAAGTTATCGCGATACGAATCAAAACTTGAATTAATTTATCACTCCCTTGTCTTATCTCTTCATTACGGTATCCAAATCTATTGTTTGGGGTAAGTCCTATTCTCGGGTTGACGTGGGCTCATTGACACGTCATTTTCTCATCTCTCATCATCTCGAGGGAATGAAAAAATCATGGCACCGTTAGGAGACTGACCCCCGTTGGGATTCCATCCCAGCCCTTTATTGGAGCTGTCAAATATTTACAAATTATCGTTGTTGTGGCGTCTTCGGAAGCTATAGAGGCATCAAGTATTCGCGCACAGGAGGTCTCAGATCACGCTACCTAAGTCTGAGTTTGATATGATTAATAGAATCTGAAGTTCAGCGAAAATATTGTGGCTATTATAATATTAATTTATTATTTTTATGGAAGATTTTTTTTAAATACAAGCATAAAGCTACTATCATGTTACTTGATTTCAATATGTATTTCGACCAGCTCTGTCGTAAAAAAGATTTGATTAAACTATTCTAATAATTTTATTTTTATTTGTAAATTATAGATGCATACAAAAAATGAGATCTATTCAATATTTTATATGACAGGTTTTTTCTTCGTCATACTTAACCTTATGGCTACTATGATGTTTTGAAAATTCTAGATTCCTAGTGAGAAATATTAACATACGTAAGTATTAAAATTAAGCCCTATATCGTCGCCAATATTGCAGGAACACTTATCTTGATATTTTGATTTAAGTCACTTTCTGAAGTAAAGTTTTATTTTTTGCAATTTCTTGTATTATTGGCACATTTTGGCATTAACGCATAATTTAAGAGCGTCTTATAAACGTATGTGTTTATGTGAAAATGTATTCTAAATGTAAATTCAAGAATTTGTAAGATTTCATTGTCGAAAGACTTTCAAGAGACAATTTACATTAAAAATTAGTTGAATAAATAGGATTGTAAGTGATAGTTGCGATGAGTGATTTACATTATTCAATTATTTTAAATGGGTGCGTAAACATAATGTGTTTACTTTACAAAGTGACTTAAACCAAAAAATCAAGATACGTGTTCCTGCGATATTGGCGACGACGTATATTCTAATTTTTCAACGTAACATTTAAACATTAAAATCTAATTAACATTAAAAAAAAAGAAAAATGCTCAGATAAATATAACGATTTTTTCGTTTTTATCAGGAACGACGATAATTATTTTCATTATTAAAATATATATATAGATAGATTTATTTTACCATGCTCGCCCCGAAAATAGAATATATGGATCTACAATGCGTGAAAATGTTCACACCAAAGATTAAGCATATACATTTCTGCAATATAACAGTTCATTTCAGTAGACTTTTTCACGAGAGTCAGTTGTATGTTTTAAAATCTAGCAACTGTTGAATTCGAGCCTGCAATCTCCAACGCCAAAGCATGCGCGCCAAATTTTCATCCATCGGAAGGATAACGCAAAAAGGAATATTTATTCGATAATTATAGGAACTATTTAAATAAAAACGTTTCAGTATTTTTTTTATTATAGCGCTTTTGCGGCAGTGTAACTTTGTTTTACTAAAAATAAACTCTTTTGAAAGCTATAAACATTTATTGCTAAATAAATTTAATCCGTTACGTTTGTAATATTACAGATGTTACCAAGGATTACTGTAATGTCTGAAGTGTATTTAGAAGAAGAAAATATATGGCTTAGTAATGAAATCACTCCTGAAAATCCAACCTTTTTCCAAGAGACATCATACTTAAAAGCCGTGAACGAGCTTAGAAAACGTCATTTGAAAGAAAGCTTACTCGAAACAACTGATGCTGCTAAAGTACTGTCGATGCGAGGAACCAAAAGATCACTCGATTTCAATGAATTGAGACGAGCTGCCAAATCTCTTTCCGGTACTCGACAATTTTCACAGACCGGAAATGTTGTAGCCAACACAGTAGGACCCAATTTTGAATTTGGATACTTAAGCCAACATGAATTTGTTAATAATGGTAATGAGTGTTATGTAGTTTCTAGTTTTTATCAAATTGACGAAAACTATCAATTATTTGTGATGTAACAAAATTATTTTCTTAATGTAATTATCGATGACTAATAATATGATTTCTATTCTAGCTAATATTCAACGGATACAACAAACCAGGCGGTATGAATTAATAAGGAAAATTGAAAAGATTGTTGGGGATGTTTTGAGTGATATATCTGAAGGAAAATTTCCAAAGTTTACATTGAGAAATCAAAAACTATGGAGTAATTGTCTATTTGAGAGAAGGTGTGTTCGTTGTTTTCTTTGTTATCATTTTCGCCGCAAAAGTGAAGCATATGAATCTCAAAACCATGAGAATCAACAATCTAGAAATGGATTATATTTATGGATCTCCAATTGTAAATTTTAAAGATCTTGACATTTTTTTATGAGAACCTTTGTCAGCCAATTCCTCAAGTCATTATTTACAGTTTATAGTATATATTTATGGTATACAGTCTGGAATATATTTTTTAAATTCCACACTTGTAGGATTCAAACCCATCATCTCCGGCTCCAAAGCGCGTACGCTAACCTCTCAGCCACTGGGGGAACATTTTTAGTTTAAAATAGGTCTTACTATTTTTAGCCCATAACCTTTTGCTGGTAACTATCTTATTTACTTACTCGCTTAGCTAGATAACTAAATTATTTAATAGGTACTACATAAATAATGGTATGTTATTGTGTTTAATTTATCAGGTTATGTAAGTGACTTGTTAAATATTAAATTTACTTGTTCAGGATTTCATTAAAAGCGCGCGAAGAATCTCAAATGGTGTCTGTTAGCTTTTCCTTTGCGAATAGCCGAAATAAATTTTCTCTTATTCTTCATCTACTATCAGTCATCCATCAAATGTTGACGAAGAAGTCTACGTGCACAAGAAGGTAAAGATAATAATTGTTTGTAAAAATAATATTAATCTCTTTCTCTAAAGTTAAGATTTGTTATTATTAGGAATTGAGACCATAAACGTTGTGTGTCTATAATTTTCAGCGAAAATGCGTTATACCTTTATTTATATTACTTCTAAATTCTATACAAATACTTTTATCTGTTGATTATAGTATTATTGATGGCCTAATGATGGTTGTGTATTTGTATGTTATTAAATTTTTATCATAATAGTGAATTGTTACTTCATTGAATACTTTAAAAGTGGATTATCTGAAAAATATGCTTTTAGATTAAAACTTACCTTTTTCTCAGAACTGTGACGAAATAAACCTTTGATTTATATGTGTATTTTCGTCACCCATCTAAATACTCTTATAGCACCATGTTTTTAATTCGTGTATACGAGTTAGTCAGAATACGTATCATGTGAGAGTATATTTTAAATCCTAATAAAAATTTTACTGAAAACAAATTTAAATTAAAAGACTTTGTGTATTGTAGAGAGCTGTACTACCAGAACATATCGCGCGTTAAAACCCAAAGCGCTGTTGATGGCGCAGTCCGCGACGTGTGTTGCTTGTTGGAGACTCCGCAGTGGGACTTGGGAGTCCTGGCAGCTTCTAAAGGACTACTCGCAGGACCTCTCAGCATTACCTCTAAGGACGGCCTCGTCACTTGTTGCGATGGTGCTGGAGGTAATTTTGAATTATTAAAATATCAGATGCAAGTTTTTTTAAGACTTTTTTTGAAAAAAGCAAACTTATGTGAAATTATTGTGCGAGAATTAAATTATATTTCTTTGCCTTGAAAATGAATCAACATAATTCGCAATCTGTTTTTTTTTCAGGAGTGTTGATTCCACAAGATGTTTTGAGTATTACGAATGTGGAATCGAATGCCAAATTTATTATCGTTGTTGAAAAAGATGCAATTTTTCAAAAACTTCTCGATGAAGGTGCCCTCCTACGTCTCGGGCCTTGCATTATTATAACGGTATAACAATATAATCAATGATTTAAAAAATATCGTTACAATGTTAACTATTAAAACGCATATTAAATTGATCTTTTCGCAGTTATTTATTTTCAAAATTTACGTGTATAATATTTTCATACTCGTACTAATACGTTCCGATCCATTTATTGCTGGTTCCAGTGGCGGATTTAGTACTTGAGAGGTTCTAGGTGCAATTTAATTATGATGCCCTATGCCCCAGTTTTTTTTAGGCTTCGTATTATTTTTTGAGGTCGACTCCTCGACAATTTGGAGGTCCCAGGCGCGATGTGGATAAATCCGTCACTGGTCCGATGTCTATAATATATGAATCAAATTTCACATGTTTATTCTAAAGCAGAATTGGCAATAATGAGTAAAACGATCAAACAATAAAAACATTCAGAATCGGACTGGCAAGCCGGCTCGCTTCGATATTGGAAATCACGGGTTCGAATCGCAAGGCTGTATAAGTATTCTTAATGATGCAAATAGAGATGCCGGTTGGGTTATGCGATAGATAGTCAACTTTCGTAAAAAATAATGCCCTCTTTATGAAAATCCATGAGCTCCATATTGTGAGCGGACATGTGAATATGGTAAAAAATAGCTACATGAAAAAAAAAACAATATAAATACTCTGCTCTTTGTTTTCAATATATATATCAACTTATGGTGAAACAAATGTTCAATGGAATACTTTATTTTAGATTTAATGTTTTATTCAGGGCAAAGGTTATCCTGATGTAAATACTCGCCTGATGCTGAAGTTCCTCGTGGACGCTTTAAAAATTCCCGCTCTCGCATTGGTTGACGCAGATCCACACGGTATTGAGATAATGTGCACATACAAGTATGGATCTCTTGTAAGTTTATAACACATATGATCATTATAAATATGTAGCACTTCATAAGCTTAATAAAATATTTTTTATCGATTTTTTTAGGCTATGTCCCATTTATCCGAACGACTTGCAGTGCCATCTCTACGTTGGTTAGGAATACACCCTTCCGACATGAATCTCCTTGGCGTTCCAACCTTACAACTTTCATCGAGAGATGTCTCTAAAGCGCGCGATATCATTGCGCGGCCATATTGCGGGCACGGCAGCGCTCTGCGGCGGCAAGTAGAACTAATGATTAACGCCGCAAGGAAAACCGAAATCGAGGGAGTTGGCTCTCTCTCACAGGCGTACCTTACTGATAGATACATTCCTCATAAAATTTGTGCAAACGATTTTATTTAACATTTTTTCTTTTTTATGTTTTATACTGACACTCACAGATGAGAATTATAAATAATAAATTGGATATTATGTAATACAATTTCAGGATGTATTTATTTTATTCAGAAAATTAGTGTCATGGTCATTGTTTCAACTGAAATGGTTTCATATATATCAAATGCAATATTAACATTTTTCTATTCTATTAATAATATTCAGATTAATTCTGATCCTCGGTCAGAAGTTACCTCTTTCATTAATGTAAATTAAGTTTCAATAAGTTTTTTCATTTTGCTGTTCTTCAGATAACATGGGGTGTGTCTAATATTTTCTTCTTCTTGACTAAATGCTTTAGTCCTATAATCTGATTCTGCGGATATAAAATATTTACTATTATTCAATTTTAAATTAATAAATATTAAATATTAAATTATCTCCCCCATAG
>JAGVSQ010001719.1:0-14601 GCA_022683975.1 Rhyacophila evoluta | reverse complement strand
GGGTTGAGAAATTGTCTAACAAACAGTTCTCGTGAAAATAATCTGTCAATACGTCTCTACATTACGGAGATCCATATTCTCCACTTTCGGAGTGGATATCTTCATAATGTGTACATCCCATATGCTCTGGGTAAAATATGAGTTATTCATAAAAATATACTGCAATTGTAATACTTTTAGTTATAAGGTGCAAAAAGTGATTCACTGTGAAAGTGTAAGCCATGAGTTACTCAAATGATGGCTTAAAGATAAAGCAGTTGGTGGTCTTCATCTCGGCACTTGAGTTTTATATTTACGGCAACCGTTTCATTTGCAATGATAAAGATTGGAATAATTTACATAAATAGATGCATTTACCATATTATTAGTTTTTCTGAAATTTTGGTTGGATTCAAGGGTTGAAAAGTTACCTATACAATTTTTCATATGGAGATAGAAATTTGCTGATTTTATCAAATATCGCCAGTATTCAGTGTATGACATTTGAAAAATACATGCAGTTGGAAAACTGTTAAATTGGTTTTAAAAAAAGCAAAAATTTCAGCAAAAATTTAAAGGAAGGTCCAGTGAGAGAAGAAATAAATGAAAACTTTAATGTCTGCTTGTATAACAATTTATTGAAAACGTTTTGTATGCGGTGTAATATAATATAATTATTTATACAGTCCTAATATGATACAAAAACAAAACACTTAACATTGATAGTAATTAATTAATATAATGCTAACAAAGCTTACTGCACATCCTTAATTAAATAATAATAATTATTTGTTTTGGTGTTTTATTTCATACTCCAACAAAATCATTCTCTCTCTTCACGTCTTGCTATTTTAGGCTCTATTTTATAAATCGTATTTGAAAACGTAAATTAAATACAATTTTCAAAACATTTAGACCTTTTGTCACTAAAAGTAAAATTCTAGTAGGTTAAATTTAATATACTATTAGATCTTATACTCTTCACAGATAAATGTAGCAGTAAGTGTGTAACAATAATTGTTTGAATTTATAAATAATAATTATTTAATCATTCTCTAACTATGTTGGAAAAAAATAGATGCTGTAAAAAGCACACTGAAGTAAATTAAAGAACTTTGTTATAAGTTGATAATAATTTGTCTTGAAATAACATAGTTATTGGATTGGTTTATCGAATATTCACAAAAAAACCATGTTTTTAATTAATTATGGATAGCTTATACCGTACTGTAATTCTATTCTTCTATTATACAGCTATATAGTTTTAAAAAAAAATAGCTCAGATAACTTCATGTATCTGCCTGTATGTATTTAAATGACATTTGTTTTTCATCTTCTGAACATTTGACGGTTGGTTTATTCGACAAACCAATCCTCAAGCGACAATAAATTAATAATTTATGACCAATCCTAAACATTACATAAATGGTTTAAATATAATATGTTTCAGTTACCTGTTTATTTCGTTGAAAAATTGATAATTTTTACAAATCACCACATTGATATAAAAATTAAATGTTCTAAAATAAATTATAATGGTTAAAATTGTATAATGAATATCCCCGAGTGACATTTTGTATAATTTTCTTCAACTTAATACATACCCATTCTACAATAGTTTGTAGCGACTTAATCTATGGACAAGTCATACATAATCAATTGAGAGACTAAATAGACTTATTTTCATTTCTACAGATGCAAATGATTGCTAATTTCACAAAAAGATTAAAACAATAATAAAATGGGGTAAAATATGATTTGGAAACATGCTTTATTGTAGAATTCTTTACACATCGATCATCTAACCACCAAAGACATTTACTACCGTCTCAACGATTCCAAAACAATCAGACGTTACGATTTAAATAAATAAAATTATCATTTAACTAGATTTATTATTTTTTTTTACAAAGTTTCCATTATTAAATTATTACAATGAACTACCCTAGAACATTATTTTCGTGTATAGAATAATAATTAATTATTTCGTTATGTTAAATTAATTAGCAGAATCCAATAACTACAACTCTAAAAACTAACTAACAAGGCAAAAGTTTGATTTATTTTTAAACAACCATATGATTCAGACGGCTCAAACCGTCCTTCTCTACTTACGTTACTAGAATTTTACAATGTAAAAAAAATCTAAACCTAGAAGTATCATGTATTATTATAGTCCCTATAAATAAAGAACCGCCATCAATGTGTGAAGTGTCCATCTGATATTTCATAGGAAGCGATGTAAAACATTTTTTCCATTAGATTTAATATTTGGACTCGTAATTCATAATAATATTACATGTTACTTCCACGTGTCTATCAAATTGAGAAGATGCTAAAAATAACAAAATTTCACAGTGTTATTTTTTATTTTATTTATTTCAGTATTGTACTGGACTATCAAAAGACATCTACGATTAAATTGAGCAACCAAATATTAATCAAATTATTATATTTCTGAAAAAAAATATAAAACTCATCGGTGTTATTTATCTTCACTAAATTCTGTTACTTAAGATTAAATGCGACTTCATCACATAAAAAAATTTAAATTTTGACTATGAAGACATGAAAAACATTACTTTAGTTGATATACCTACAAGCAAGCAAAATGACGACTATAGCAATGAGTTCTGCAAATAAATAAATGACAGAATGTATAAAAAACCAATAATCATACCTCCACGTATAAAACATTTTAGAAGATTCCTAATGTTTAATGAAAAAGATGACTCCAATTTAATTACTTATAGTAGTACAATATATTGTAATTAATTCTCAATGAAATATTTATTGTTTAAATCACTCGTTTAATATTATGACATTGCAAAAAGACATATCCATTTATTTAAAAGCTGTACAACAAGAAGAAGTCTTATTAATAATTTTGAGGTTATTATCCTAGTTAGGTACAATGTGCTTGCTGATTCAAATGAATTCAACTATGCTTAGGCAAATAAGGTTAACCCTCAATAGTCAAAATGTACATGTGAAATAAGCAGTAAAGATACCATTTATCTAACAAGTAACAAGTTCGTGGAGGAATTTCAAGAAAACTTTGCATCTTAATGTTTTCTTTCTTAAAATAAGTTTCTTTGAAATATTGTTTGATTTATGTAAACAAATAACACATGAAATCTTTCCAAAGAACGACAAAAAAATTATTAATTATCTTAATATTTCAATTGATTCTTGGATTAATAAATGTTGAAACGTATGTGTGATAATTGTGAATTATTTTAAAGGATATCAAAAAGCCATCTCAGAGGGTAATAGCCTTTTCCCTAAGCAAAGTAGAATAAATTAATACATACATACGACAGTTAAACATTTCTTATTACCGAGTAGAATTTTGTGGTAAGAATTCCTTATTACATTTTTATAATAATAAATTTTATTTTGAATGATAGTCATCCAATATTTATTTTAAAATACCACCTTACTTTCCGTATTTACCTCATCGTCAGCAAAATTTTGACTTTTGGTTGTGAAAAAATTTAGACCCTGGCTAATTATCTCACTTCTGCTGCATTTTGGATAAAAAATTGCATCTTCACGCAAAATAGAACCTGATATAAAAACATTGGCGCAAAATTCATAAACGATTAGAGCAATGTATTAATTGAACGTAGTTAAGCACGTTTAAGCCACAAATTGAAATTTTTCACCTTATTGCATATGATGCATCCAAAACATCATTACTTTAATATGACAAAGACATCCAATCAAAATTATATGCTGTTTTTTTTAACCCACATACTAACAATATACAAAGAATAATATCTAAAAAACGTCTATGTGGTTTGGACGTGTTTGGATTTGAAGTTTAAATATAACGTTACTCAATTACAATTTTTTTTTTGACCATATCTATTCTAAGTTATAATAACTATCATAATGCCATTTTCAAATATTTTTCAATAAATGCATGTGTATATTGTTATTTTGTATCGATAAATTGTTTTATTTTTAACAAAAAAATACCACTTTCAAAGTAGTACATTTTTCAATAATCTAGTAATCAGGAAAGATGTAGTCTATGCTATGTAAGTATTTAAATTTCACATTGCAGTCATATTATATAAAGGTCATACTAGATGTTAATTAGTTTCATTAAATAGCAATTGTGTTTTACTCAGTTCGATAAGTTGTGGCTTGGGCGTCTCCTGCTTAACTACATCCAATTATCTGTAATATTATTGAGGCTGCAGTTCCAAAAATAAATATCATAGAAGAATATTGTATTTTGGTAGTAAAAGTAGAAATAGCCCATCTATATCATTGTTATGTCTTAATGTTGCCCACTGAGTGAAAGCCGTTCAACAGAGTTGCACAAAAAGTAACTGTAAATGAAAATCGGATGTCATTTTAATTTTTTTATCAAACAAAATCTACATACTCACAGTGCAGAGTGATTATCACGATAAAATATAATATGATATTCAAACTAATAATGGATTATTTTTACATATTTTTTTAGAAGTTATTTAATTTAAATTAATAATTTTAAATAAATAATCTTTACTGCAAATTAGTATAATAGTTTATAAAATCTTGGTATCATATTTTTACAATCCTGTAATTCTCAATGACATTACGTAGAAAATAGATTTTATCAAATGCTGTTATAATCTTTCATTTCTATTAACATCTATTGGATTGTTATAGTTACACTGTTGTATAGTGGTTACATATTAGTTACACTGAATGCCTAATTTAGTAGAAATCAAAATTCTCATGCTGTTGTTATGGATATTTAGTAAATTGTAATGAATTATGTTTAATAATTCGAGGCCATATGGAAATGTTAAAAAAAGATTCAGCACACCGATATTTTTTCCTTGAAACTGTGTTTTTCCACCATAATGTTTTCAATTCATCAATTCCGCATCATATGATTAGGTCTTAGTTAGGTTGCAAACAAAATATGGATCTCGTATGACATGGTCATATGGTTCTGCTTTCTGGGTCATTAATCATAATAGATTCATTTAAATAGTTTTTTTTTTCATTAAAAGCACGACCCTCTGATATTTTATCGACATCTTGAATATCCAGATCATAAAATTCTTCTCCACCAATACCATGACAAATGTTAATTGTCTTTTTGTATTCATCTTTTATTGATGGTATAAAATTTTCTCTAGTGAATACTTCTGGCCACAATTTTTTCCAGCAAGTATTCAAAGTAGATTGTTTTATTTTTTTGACCATGAATGTAGTCAAATATGGCGTATTATTTTTGAGATGGATCCAAATCTGACATGTTAATTAATTTTTAATTGATCGTTTTTTATTAACCCATGTTATATCAGATTCAAGTGTTAACTGTGTTTTTAGGTTGTAAATTTCCACTAAATTTATGTTCCAAATATTGAACAAAACGGTTATCATAACCTCTCATATGCTATTTAATTATCGGCGTGCTGTGTTCTTAATTCTTGATGTAATATGTATTTTTATTATGTCTTTATGTATATGTCTTTATTAACAAAACAACAGCAATTTGTAATTATGAAAACAGAAAAAATATTGAATAAGCTTAATTCTATTTTATTTAAGTACCCTTTAGTATTATTTATTAGAAACTTTTTAAAATTCTCACTAGAAAACTAATATAAATACATAGGTAGGTAATAAAATATTTTGTGACATAACTGATGAAGAAATACAATTTTATCATTGTTCTTCTAATTTTATTATTGAAAAGGAGTAATAATATATTTTTTATTTATTCTTATTAGTAAAGGCAAGATAGAGTCAACTTATAGTTAGGTTAAAAAAAAGAAATTTGAATAAATACGAGATACATTTTGTCATCACTAGAGATGTGCTATCTCACTCTTTTGCAAGCGGCAACCTAACTCTATAAGTATTACTAGATTAAATATTTATAAAAAATCAATATTAATAGTACGGCTACATTATGAAACAAAGTTTTAATGTTCAAAGTGGTAATGATTCCGTTCTATATTTTCGTTGTCTATTGATATGATTAAATGAATATCGTCTACATAGATTTTCTTGCAGATTTTATTCTAATATAATATACTAACGCTTTGAACTAAGTAAAAAATGAAATATTATTAATTTTGTAAAAATTTTCTTATCATTCATTGGACATTTTATAAAAATCACATCGATTTAAAATTCATAGATGGCAGTATGAAAAACATCATAAGCTGTGATTATTATCCATTTTGAATACAGCACCTGAAGCAAAACGATTTTACTATTATTCATAAATATTTTAGATGCAAAAAAAAATATTCTAATATTTATGGTAATGCGTTGAAATGATAATTTGATGAAAACTTTATTAGAAAACAAAAAAATTATGTATATGACGAAGTAGTGAGTTTAAGCTGTCATCTTGAAAAATGTATCATTAAATGTAATTTATGTTTAAATTACTAAAAATTCTTGTGATGGAATAATTAGAATTAAATATCTTCAGTGTAAGTTCAATAACATATATAAACCGATAAAATCGAAATACGTTTTTTGGCGCTTTCAGTTGAATGGCACAAGTCACATTGATTGGAGCATTTAAAATTTGAAATTGACCAATAGACTACTTGCAATTGATTGAAGTGAAAATCGCGAATGAATCATTCTCACTAAAAAAGCGAGCAAGACAAATTTCTTCTATGCTATTACACTTTTTCTTCCTTGTAGCGTAGAGGTTAGCGTGGGCGCCTAGCATCCAGGGAATGCCGGTTCGATTCCTACATCTATCAGATTATTAAAAATCCAAAAATGCAGGACTGCAATTGGGTTTGAGCAATTGTATATATAATTGGCAAAAATAATCTGTCAAGACATCTTCACATTACGGAGATTCATATACTCCACATTAGGAGTGGATATCTTCACATTGTGTAGACCTATAATCTCCACTTTGGAGGTAGAAAAAAAATTCACTTACACCGACAATATATGACTTAATATGAATGTGAATTGAAGAATGCTTAAATGAGATAAAATGTATATGAATATGTAATGAATATTAAAAATAATGTTAAATATCAATATAATATCTGACAGGTAAAATTAAAATATTATAATGGTTTGATAACGATAATTATCTTTTCATCTCGAAAACTCTATGCCTATTCAGTCTACAGGGCACTTATCGAGATAGACTTACCAATGATATTAATTATAATTGAATTTATTAAAGAGAGTATTTTAACAATATTATTTCACTGTATTGAATTGTCAATGCAAAAGGAAGTTTTTAGTTAAGCTCGAAATATTATAATAAGATTATTGTAATAAGTATTTCACATTTGTAAAATTAAACTAGTGGGATTAAAATTTATTTAGGCCAATGAATGCCTCACCTGTTTGTTTTATATAATACATAAAATATATAATATCCTTAGTCAAGAAAGACTCACAACAAATACCATAATTGCCAAGCAGTCAAAAATATTCCTTATCAAAAACACAGCGGTAAAAACAATTCCCATTTAGCATAATATAATAAGCAACGTAAAAAATTGCTTTATTGTACATTATTTTAAGAGAATTTAATACAAAATTTTAATTTACTAAAATATGTAATGAAGATTGTTAGTATTAGTCATCAAAAAATAATTTTATATGTGGTTCAATTCAGCTGGACTCCAGGTCAACAATAGCAAACTCGTCACTTGCACAAATATACAAATTTCGAGTAAGCAATATGAATTGATTCATAAAACTCTTCTTTTAAGATGAAAAGTATTGTTTATATATAAAAGAAATGGATATGAAGAAACAATAGTTTTATTTCCAAATCTTTAATAGGATTTTGATTAATTAATGATCAACTTGGTAAGTAAAATAAAAAAATATTTTACATTAGTATTCACTATAAGATAAAAAATAACAGAAAATAATATTGTCAACAATATTTAAATTTGTCAATACAATGCTATAGTTTGTTTATCTAATAAGTTGTTTTCTGAATCATGTTAGTTTGCCCAGTGTTGAAGTTATTGGAATCATTGAAAGGGAATTTATTGAGAATTTTTGATATAATATCTTTTTAAGAATATTCATTCATTCCACTGAATAAATACCATCACAGTATTTGAGAGTCATTTTGTATAAAATTATACACAAATTTTCTTTAAAATTATTTCTTGACGACCTTTACTAACAAATTCATTGAAAATATTTTATATTGATTAAGTTCGATTGACATCATTCTTTGCAAACAATTAGTAAGGCGAAGTATTTCATTATCGATCGCTTTTTATCATTAATACTATTATTCATGAAAAATGTACATTTAAAATACTTCACATACAAGTATAACTAACATAGTGAAATGTTTGAATAAGATGTAATTCTATCTTTATTAAATGTAATATTAATCAACAATATACTTTAATAATAATTTGACTGATGAAAGACATGCGTGATTTTTGAAACTGTTCACTTATTTTTTATAACAACCTTAAAATTGTTCACCATGTCTCTTACATAATCGTATTATTGAAGAAAAATTACACGCTTTAAAACTTTTCATTAATTACCTAAAATTATTTAAAAATGTCTCATTTCTTGAAATCAAGACTTGATAAGATGTCGTTATTTTGTTATTAACCTATCGTTGTGGACTATTCTATTCATGAACTGAAACTACTATCAATTTGTTAAGCACTATAAAAACACTTATGGATCTTTTTTTATAAATGTTATACTTGCACCATCTATGATTGTAGATTTGTAATAGCGTGGTTCGATTCCTCGCTTATCTATCGGGAGGTGCAGGTTTGGTATCGTCCGGATCTAAGCTGAGACACTCTCTCAAATAGTCCTCCATAGAACGATAAACATGTTCTAAAACTCCTACTAAATAATGATCTTCGTCTGCATAACTCTGAAAATTATAATAAAATATTGATAAAATCAAACACTATTTTCCTTACATCGAGTAGACATAATAAATTTTTTATTTGGAATGTGTTATGGCAATCTAAAATTGACAAACATTTAAATTTATAAGTGAAAATATCAATATTAATTATAATTATTATAGTATACAAAAGCTTTTGATGGTATAAAATGACCCTTTTTGTGCACTTTAATAATATGATTATGAATATAACAAAAAATAATCCATTGAGAGTTTTGATTTTATTTTTAAAATTTTAAGCCAGACTAAAAAGTATTTTATTGTAGTCCATAAAAATTTTCAACTACTCAAAAAAAAACTCAAAACTGTTTTTAAAATAATTTTAAAAATTGAGGAAAAGATAATAAGAAAAATATCTTTACCTGATATCTAAATATGACCCCGGCATCAGCTAGTGCCCTCGCGAGACCAACTCCATGCTGGAGAGGAGCAGTGAGATCTGCCAAGCCATGCAGCAGGTAGAGGGAATGTGGAGGGACGTTCCGCGCGCGTTGCGTTGCGTCTGACTCTACATAACCTTTGTAGTTATCTGTCGGAAGACCCAGGACACGTTCCGTGAACGCTGAGTCTGGAATCATTAAATTATTCATGATGTCAAGTAATTTTCTTAGCAATAGTTATTCGAGTTGGTAGCAATTTTAAATCATGAATATTTATGATAATTCACCATTTACACGTGAACTAAATATTTTGAAATACTAAAAAAAAATTCAGTAAAAATTATTTTATATGGTATTAGGGTAGGTGAAATTGAGAAAAAGAGGAAATTGCTTAATAATGCTTATTTAAATTCAATATTTTTTTCTGTGTAATTGATATCTGGCAATTTACGCTGTTAGTGACATCTATGTTTTATTTTATTAAGCCACTCATAGCTTTGACTAAAGATAAAAAAAATGTATAAAATTGAAGGAATTTGCAGTATCCTACAGCAAGAAATAAATTCTCTTGCCATCAAATCTAAATAATATTGATGGATACTAGATCCTGGAAAGGAAGTGTACTCACTGTAGTACAGCCAATCGGTGATCGGCGAAACAGCAATGCCGCACTTGAAGATACTCTGCTGGGAGCCAAGTAGCATCGCCGTGACGTAACCACCGTACCCCCACCCCCACACTCCTACGCGAGTTTCATCTAAGAACTTCAGCGTATCTAAGAGATATCTGAAAAAATAATAATATACACTGTTATAAGTTCGGTTCTGATGTAAATAGATCTTAAGCCGTCACGAAATTAGTGCCAATTTGTTTGGCAAAAATTTCTACGACGCAACCGATCGATCTAAGCCAATTTAACATCAGCGAATTTAGAAAAGATGAATCTTTGAAAATGTATTTATAGATATGTATAATTTTTTTTCAACCAAATTTATCCACACACAAACTAGTGACTAGATGATTTGGAAAAGTGTCGAGTTATAATTTATTGATTTTTTTATTGTTGAATTATTTATTATTGAATTATTTATTGAATTTATTAAACTCTCCTTTTAGTGCAATATTTTTTCACAATTCTTGTCAATTTACTTGCGATACTAAAGTTTACACATACAAGCTTGGAGCAAAGAACGAATGTCGTATGCTGGTGTAAAACACTAACAATATCAACAGTGCTGTGATATTCTTTTCTAGTATATGACAATATTTAGGTATAGGACACGCGTGTTCTATGTGAAATAGATATTCATATCAAATGTGGAAAGGAAGAAAAACGTACCCCCTCACAGATCAAATTTTACAGAAGCCACAAAAGATTAATGATTTTGGGTCAAAGTCAAAATATCAAATAGACACAACTTAGAATAGCGTGAAAACTATAACTGGAGCTTTATTTAATCAATATGAATTATATGTTATGTAAGAAAAACTAATAAAACTGATGGTGTGAATTTGATTATTAATACAATTACTCTGAAAAACTGAGGATTATGTCCTTATTCCTTTTCACAGACAATATGGACACGACAGACGTGCTCTCAGCAATATTAACACATGTATATATAACATAACAGTCATGTTATCTCTCTTTTTGTAAACTAACATGTACCATATTATATAATATACCAAAATGATTTAATATAATATTACGATTATAAAAATAAGTAAGTATTATCTATAGATTTTATTAATTATATTCTTCCTACGCTTTTTACCTAATGACGGTGATCTGATCATTGACCTCAACGTTTCCCAACCTCCTGTTAAGGCTGCGCCGGCCCTGACCAGTAGCTCCTCGCACATCCAGCTGGACATAAACCACGTCATTGTGAGAAGACATATAGGCACCCCAGTCTACCGCAAAACGCTCGGACACTTGGACACTGCCTGGTCGACCATCACTGCAATAATACAATAGGATTATTTTGGCATTCCTAATTGCTCTGAGACCACCGGATTAGTTAGATTGAACTATAATTAGAGTTAGTTTGGTAGGAATTGGTTGACAGCCAATTTAAGCCATTGAAAATCCAGTCATGCATGTTTGTTTTTTTTTTCCAGCTGTATGAATTGAATCTGCAGCTTCTGACATCAAAACTAATATATTCTCCTGTCAGATAAGGAAACATGAATTATGCTGACTTATGAATAATTTCATCTGAACTTGGGTAAGAACTCAATTATTCGAATCACTTTTGTATGACACGTAATCAGTGCCGCGCCTTGGGCATGAGGCGCCCTTATGTAAAAAGTTTTTTGAACCAACTATTCATGTATTTTGATTGATTTAAAACTTTTTTAAATAAGCATATTTTTAACATTCGATCCCTTTTCTAAGTAATTTATATAAGCACCTAATTTTTATTTGTTTCCCGCTAGGGTAGAGGATAGCGTGCGCGCCTAGTAATCCGCAGAATGCGGATTCGATTTCTACATCTGTCGGATTTTTAATAATATAAAAATGTAGGACTGGATGCTTGGACTGGTTAAGCAATTGCCTGAGAAACAATTCTCGTGAAAAATAATCTGTTAAGACATCTTCACATTTCGGAGATCCATACACTACACTTTGGTAGTGAATATAAGAAAGAAGAACAAGAAAAGATTTCTTTATTTAATACTTATTTTATTTAGGCAATATTGCACGTAGAAAACACTGGCGAATTTATAATTGATTTTTATTGTACAAAAGAAAGCGCCCATCATTTCGTTATATAATATATAATAATTAAATATGTACATAGAAATCCGCAACTTACACTTGGACAAGAACTGGAAACGCTGCGTCTCTCAGTTCCTCTCTCCAGCTGGGCGGAAGTAGCAGTAAAACTTGTGCCTTACAGCCTCCCGGAAGTGGAACTTCGAAGGTTCTGCGCGTGGGAAGAGCGAGTTCGCGCAGCCGAGGCGATCCACGGGCTCGCATGTCGTACAGCACGCGCAGCAGACGGTGCGTTCGCGTATCGTGTGCACCGCCCAATGGAAGACCAGGACCCTCACACCTTAGTAAAGATACGTCAAATATATCGTTTTTTAACTATGTATATGATATCATTGTATAATATTTATTACAGAAGAAATTAGTTGTATTCTAATAATTGCTTTACGAAATAATAATACTAAAGATGATAAAAAAATAGTGTAACTGATACAATGTATAAGTTTATAATCTTACTTGAGAATATAGTGTTTGCATCCTGCATTTGGTGCCACGGGTGCAAGCATGGCATCAAAGTGACTACAGTTGGAGTAATACAGTCTGCTACTCCACAATGCTGCGGACGGCTCGCAGGTCACGCAGTGAGGCTCTGATCTTCGAGGATCCTCATTCACAGGATCTCGCACCACGTACAGGTGCTGCTGGCCAGGCTTCTTATCTTGTGTACCTTCAATGTAAAAATTATGTCACACATTTCACGATGTTCAAATGTTAAAAAAGTGCATAAATTAACACAAACGGTAGATCATAGTTTTTAATAGTAGATTTTATATTTGTTTGGTACAAGATTTTTTGATATAATTTTCAAGCTTTATGTTAATAATTGATATATAAATATGGAAAAGTACGAATTGTACAAATTATCATGGTATTTACAATTGCTTTTTAGCGAGAAAATTGATTTCAACTGATCGTTGTATCAAAATAGTCACTATACATGTATGAAGCGAAACAAGCCTCGGTCATTAATATGTGTGAACTGAGTATAGTATAAGTTTTTGATACATTTTTATTATTTTATTACATTTTATTTTATTAAGTCTGTACGAAATAATAATAGTGATTTCATTTCTATAATGTAATTTATATATTGTAAGTTTATAATTGGGTGAGATTTACTCCTAAAATTTTATTTGTTCACCATGATAAATAACATTATGAACTGGCTATTCAGCGAGCTGTTTCATATTAAATACTTAATTTACAAATTCATCAAAAATAGTATTCATTTTATTTCTCTGATATGTAATATTAAACACAAAATTCTTTAATAATATCCTGGATTTTAATTAATTTTTTCACTAACAACGGCAAATCCCATACACTTCCATATAAAGTATTAAAGCTAGCGATTAATTGTGTTATAGTGTTGAGTCTTCTCACCTAAATAATAAACTAAGTGATTATACGTGTCCCAGGCAAGAATCTTCTTGACTTCATATCTGCCGTGGCTGATGACGGCCATGCGCTGCTGCGTAATGGTCACGTGTTTAATGTGCGTGAACCGATCCGTACTGCCCTCCCTGATCTCCGCCAGCAAGAGGAAGGAGTCGCCATCTGGAGCAAACAGTGGCGCTGGCTGGACGTCTAGCCACGTGTCCTCGAGGGCGCGCTCCGAATGGGTCTAAAACACATAGAAACAAATCATATTAAGCAACTTTAAACGGACAATTTATAAGTGAAACTAACGTAGTTTTAAAAAAATATATCTCCTTAGCCTGGGGGAGGATAGCAGATATCTATCGTGCCCGCGGCCTTATTCGTACGAACTGAACTGTTTTAACAACCAAACGATTTTAAAAATCTAGCTTTTAGAAAAAGTCTCATGTACTTTCAAACATGATATAGAAAATGAATGTTTCAATACATTTTCATAAAAAAAACATCACGTGATATAAAAATGGATTGTATATAAAGTGAGAACAAAAGTTATTGAAGGTTTTTAGAAATTAAAATATGCAAAACTGGATACTCATTGACAATTAGCTGTCTGACAAATCAATTCTAAATTGAAATTGAAAAATCCTTCAAGAAAACGAAGATCGATACACTACATTTCTGGAGTGAGTATCTTCACTGAGTGGATGTCTATATACTCCGTTTTCAGAGCGGACATGGAAAATTAACGAGTAAATGTATTCAACTTATAAATTAATAAGAAATAATTGCCATTTTTATGATATAAACATTCAATTTTTATACTAAAGATATTGATATTATAAATAACTAGAGAGGACAATGTAAATAAGTAAATGCTACAAATCACCGTGATAATTTCATTCCAAGTATGTCGCATATCGTCGCCAATATTGCAGGAACACCTATCTTGATTTTTTGATTTAAATCACTTTGTAAAATAAAGTTTTATTTTTTGCAATCTCTTGTACTATTGGCACATTTTTTCATTGATACATAATTTAAGCAAGTTTTGTAAACATATGTGTTGATGTAAAAATGTATGTATGGTTCAGAAGAAATTTCTGAGACTTCTGTACCTGCGGGTGCATGGATACTATCCATGGCTTTATCCAACTGCTTTCATTTTGGGCATGCTT
>JAGVSQ010001718.1:926-27692 GCA_022683975.1 Rhyacophila evoluta | reverse complement strand
AAGAAGTTATTCGCGCAGAACATTTCGGCGGATATATTCGTCATGTGCACTGTGTCACGCACTATGCCTCGCGGATATATACGTCACAAGCACTAAAGAGGTTAAACAGATCAAAATAAAATTTATAATACTGTAGATTTTGATTTTCTACTTTAAAATATGTATCTATATTGATTGATACGTGAAAAACAGCCGTTAGCAACAGCCAAAAAACATTGTATATTTTTTACTCAATTATACTATTTTGTGTAAAAATGTGTTCTTTTCATCATCAAATAAGGAATTATCATTAATTTTGATTGAGTGCATAAGAATGTAATTAATTCCACCTGCAATTCTTCGGGAAATTGTGTTCAATAAGGAAAAAAGTAAAGTTTTCCCCCATCAAATTTCAGATTAAATCATGGAATTATTACTAAGACGAGTATATAATATTTAAGATGTAGAAATATTACTGCTCAACAATCCGTAATTGATTATAGCAATTTTTTTCGAACATAATTATTTAAAAAAATATTATTTTGTATTGATTCCTTACAGAACTGGTATGTCGATCGATACATTCAAAGTCAAATTCACACTAATTTTTTTGAATTTTAGGCAGTGATTCTTTCCGAAATCCGTTAACACGCATGTGTGCATTTTTTAAAAATGTTTACTGATTTAATCATCCGAAATGTTGTATAAATAATCGAAAGATGTATACGTGCGATTGATGATGTATACTGTGATACTAATGATAGAAGTATTGATTTTTGGGGTAGGTTTTTTAATGGTTCAAGAAGTTTCATAAAAAATATCACCCCACGATTATATAATAAATACATATACAGCATATATTATTTAAAATTTCAATAAAGCGTAGACACTGTATACCATTATCATGCATTATATACATTATCTATTAACGTGAAGGTAATGAAGACGTTGTTCGACGTACATTTTACTGCTTAGAGAAATGGCCACGGCTAAGTGTGTATATTGAGTAATAATAGTGAAGGTATAATGGATGTAACGGTATTAAAATGCCTGTTAACATGGCGGGTAGAGGTTCTCCGGTTCACGGTTGAGAAAGCACCGAGAAAGAAAATGCAGTCAACTGGCAATTTTATTTTATTCCTTTCCGTTTTATACTTCTACTATGCTCTCGGGTCAAGTTCAGGCGCTGAACAAATTGAATGCCAACTTTCTATCTCCGGTTAGGGTATAATCACAGACGTGGATTTTGCCCTTCTTATTACAGTCGTGGTCAAAGTAACTGACTGGAATCTGTTTGAAAACACATATCTAGTTTTATATTGGCACTTATACCATATATGACATCTTTATACGATTAGAAATTATATAATAGTACGGTAATTTATTACTAAATTATAAAACATTGGATGGTAACATATATTCGTTATTAAAGATGCAATTAAACTATGGCACATAGATTAAAAAGTGTTATAGAAATCACTTAAGACTTTCGTAATATATAGATATAGGTTGCCAAGGTATCGGAATATTTGATGGATATTCGGTAGGGCCTTTTAAAAATGTTTTTTAATAATTATAAGTTTTTTAATAATATGTAGCTGTAATTTATTAAATTCTGTTTACTGTCAAAATAGTTTCGAGAGGAGGCCTCATGTGAATGCAATGTCAGGCCATTTTGATGTTCGCGATGTCGAACACAATAAAATCATTTTTAATCTAAACGCAAACATTTAACTGCAAGACTCAACGGTAGTAAATACATTTTGTAAAATAATACTACAATCTAATTATAATGATAATGCACGATAAATAAAAATAAAATAATATTATTCAATGTTGTATTTCCATCTATACATTCTCACGTTCTTCGCAATTCCTGGATTATCATTTAATCCCAGTCAGCATAGCGTGATTCTGTTGGTTTTTGAAATTATTTAAAATCTGCTAGATTTTTTTATTTTATTTGTTTTACACATTACAAATTATAGATTCAATACTTTTTCAACACGACATACATATGATTATAATAAAAATATTGAAAGAACATATTAGATCAATTATTATAATCAGTTATAAAAATTAATTTATTCCATATTAAAAGTCAAAATAAGTACAAGCAATGTAAGAGTAAAGAAAGACAAAAAAGACGACAACTCCAGGCAGCTTTTACTTATTGACGACTGTATCTCTAATCGCTTTGAATACTCCCTGTTTTCCCTTCGGAGACATAATGACATCATTCAAATGAGTGATGGACGCTGTCGTTATACACATACAAACGTCATCTGATACACACGAATATATGCCGGTCCTAGATTTAATACAAAATAATTATTTCTGTTGATATTGATCAATAGTTTTATTTCGTAATGATATCATTGAAATTATAAAGGCTTTTATGAAGAATACATAAAAAATTAAAATCTCACAATCGGTATATTCAATGAAATAAAATGAAATATTAGTACTGGTCATTCACTATCCACCACCGAACAGAAAGAGTTAAATAGAAAATAATTGTAGAATTATTACTGATTATCCATTTACTTGAGAGCTTGATACATATTTTGGCTTAGTAAATATTATATATAGAGTAGTAAGAAGACGGTTTATTTAAAATCATTGAAGATAAAAAAAACTGTGAATCATAGAAATAGAGAGATAACATACAAAGCCACAAAGTCTGGCATTTGGATAACAATCCTTATATGAATCACTTTATTATACACTCAGATTCTACGTAGTTATTCATAGTACGTACGCATAATGTATATAATCGTATAAAATACTGCATGTCGTAGCAACGATCATGAAAATGATAAAGTAAAATTATTGTACGTTGAGTTTCCGCGCTCGTAGGGCGCTGAAGGCAAATGTTGTGTCACTCGTCCGTCGGCTAGATACGACGCCGCACGTCGACGTTGAGCCTTCGCCGCTAAACCAAATGCAAACGGCGTCGGGACGCTTTTTATATATTTTTTCTCAGCCGTTTTATCGATTCGCTTTTTCCCGCGCTTAATTTAGACGAATTTTAGATGTGTTTGATTCGTTTAATAATAATAGAATTTGCACTGAATTTTTTATTGTGATTTTGGCGGCTATTTTAAACCTAGATGCTTTTAAAAGTAAATTAAACATTTAATGTATAGAGGTGTGAATTGATCTTTATTAACAATTGTGTGGCCTAGTTTGTGTAATATTGTGTTGATAAGTGATAACAAGAGTATTGTGTAATGAAGACGGTATCTATTAAACTATGTATATTATCGAGTAATTATTAAGTACAGACTATTATCCTTTATTTACATAGGTATCAGTTCTTTGATGCAGTAATCTGGTGTTTGTTGAATAGGTAAAGACAATGCGTGATGAATCAGAAATTCGTGAGTTTATTTCAAACAAACACGATGATAAGATATCACCTAACTTTTCACGTGCGTTCAGTAATCGAATTGAAACGCACGGCTTAGTTATTTTTATGGACATGTGATTGTTGACATATCGATAAAATTCCACAAAAAATATTGAAAATATTTTGATAATATTATCATAGTTAGAATAACTATCAACATTACTAATCAGATGAATTTATAACTTTAAATGTGCTATAACCGTGCGTATTTTTTAAATGTACCATATCGACTGTGAAAGAAAAAAGGATGCAAGCCACATATAACAAATTTTACAGGAGGCCCAAACACGTTTATTTGATGATTTTGAGCCAAAGTAAAAACATTACATATAACCAACATTCAAGTGCCTGAAGACTAAAACTAGTATTTTATTTACTCAATATGATAAGCTATTTAAAAAAAAACAATAAAATTAATTAGGTGGAAGCCTTTTTTCCTGGTCGCAAATTTCGCAGGCCATCCTTTTTTCAAACTAAAAAGCTAACTTTAGATACTGATTCAGCATTTTCATCTTACATCTTTTTGATGAAACGGGTATTAAGATGTATACATTAAGATTATCGAATAAAAACTATTTTAAAAAGTTGAGGGTTACGTTCTCTTTCCTATCCATAGTCGATATTATTATGTATCAACGTATTTGACAATATAATATGATATTATCTCCGCATTTCAACAAGAATCAGTAATTTTGGCCGTAACTCGAGTCATCATAGTATAATATGTGACTTAGAAATTATCACGGTACGTACTTTAAACATTTTTTATGTACGTAAGTTATCACGGAAAAAAATTAGATAGTAAATATAAAACCAATTTTTTTAGCGGTTTCAACTCGATATTATTTATTACCAATAAATACAGTTAATATAAAACTCACTTTTATTTTACTAAGTGCAATACTATCCAGATTACTTCGATGTCCTGTTTGAATGAGTGACGGATACTTGACAGATGTTCTTTGCAGTTTTTACTTTGCAATTATTTTTAAAACACTCGTCAACCCTTTGTCGCCCAGCTGTGGGCGCCATCTGCACTGTAATTGCGTCCGTGTGGAGTGTTGTTATTTTATAAAATTACAATATTCTAATAATGATGTCCTCTTTCATTGAAGCGTGGGAAAATTTTAAAGTTGTTATTATTCATACAAAATTTAATAACAGTCCCGTTCAAAGTAATATGACAACATTAAAAGATCTTGTCGTATTTAATATTTGCTTAGTTTCTTTTCACACAATCACGTTAGTAATTCGGTATCCAAATACGTACATGTATTGTGATACCAGGTGGTAAATAATGCTAACAAAACAAAGTGAGTCATGGAAAACTGTTATACCTATTGAGAGTTTTTAGCTTTGTGGATTTCTAATGTACAATTTATGAGTAAGTCTAGAAAGAATTAACCGAACAAAATGTATACATATATACAAAAAATGTATGTTAATTTTTTTTTATATTTTCTTTCTGTTCTATTCCGTTTTTCATTTAATTTTTTGCTTTTTAATATTTGGCTTAGAACAATCATATTCAAAATCATATGAACATGGTTTATTTTAGTGTGTTATTACTGTGGATATTTTAGTAATGAACTGACTTTTCGACATCGTCAAATACTTGTAGTCGTAGTTATTATAATACGATATATATATTGTCCTCTTACTGCCAAAACTTTGTATCTCAAAGTTTTACGAACACTTGTTTTAACGTTATTTTTTAGCAAATAATTAAAATAAAAAACGCCACAGCTTTAATACTTATTTAGAAATAAATGATGTGAAAAATGTTTTAGTAAAATATTGAGATATGACGTTTTGGCAGTAATTGGTCGATTTATAAAAATATTATGTACATCGTTCTAACATGCGCATTGACTATTATTGAAAATCAAAAGTATTTTTCTTTTGCACGTTATATCCAAGTATTAAAAACGCTCAGTGAGCGAAACAGTCGCTATGCATTATGGACGGTGTTGACTAATAAACCAAAATCACACCTGAAAATCCGACCTGACCTAATCTTTCTTCTGCTAGCCGCTATCATATTTTGTTATTGTTTTCACTTGCATACAATATGTGTTATATTAAGCTTTATCCTATATCAATAATCTTGAAATATAGTTTTAATACACCACCCATTGTTCATTGCGGTTGCTATTTTCTGTTATCGAGTATTCTCCATGTCTGGCTGTAATGTATAGAAATTTTGTCAATTTTTTTAAAGCAATTAAAATTTGATAATAAATATGAAAAAATATTTCAAATATAAGAATCCTGCAATGCTTTAGATGTTCTACACAGATTAGCCTGCTGAAAAATGATTCGAAATTCAATTTTTAATTTTATTTTTTCTCTTTAGAAAAATCGTATTTTTGGTACTTTTGAAAAAGATATTGTTAATAGCTGTGAATATTTTTATAATATTCGAGGCAGAAACGGTGGCAATAATTTAACTAATAATTAAATCAAACATCTAATAAGAAGCGTTATTATGTCATTACATATCAATGTATTGTCAAATACTTACATCCTTTAGTCAAACCTTTTAATGAAAAGCTTATTGCTAAAAATGTTTTCAAATAATCACAAAATTTGTATGTTGATTTACAGTTTTATACGTAAAATAGTGTATAGAGTATTCTTATGTTTATTACATATAATTATGGTTTATTTAGTATATCAAGCTTGTAATATCTTACCATCATGCATTGGAAGTCAACATAATTAAATTAACGGTGATTGTCCTCATCACGGAATGCATTCTCAACCATGTTTATTTTGTTGACCGAATGTTGGGTGTGTTGCATTCCAAATGCTGCTAAAAATACACAAAACTAAGCACGGTACTATTATAGACGAAGTATTTATTATTGACTAGGTAGTTGTAATATTTACGAATGTACTATTTTCAGCATTGCGGTATATCAACAAAATCAGTCTAGTATAATATTATATTTGACAGCCATATATATTTTCCAATATTAACAATGCCAATATACCTGATAATTGAATATCAAGTAAGCACTCTAATTCACCTTTCACAGTTTTCCACCTTTTAGTGACTTGTTAAATGGCCGATCGATAGTTATAAAATTCCACATCATTTGAATAATAATTAAATCAATTATTCATGTCTACATGTCCAGTGGATTAAACGACTGGCGGAAAATTAGCCTAGCAATCTATCATGATAAGTTTTCTTGCTGTAGAGATCCGTGCACTCCACATTCAGAGCAGATATGGGTACACAAATAATATCCTAAACTGTTTTCACAGAACTTTTCTAGCACTGTACTATAGTGAATGTGCAACATATAACTGTTGGGCAGATTCAAAATTACTGCTATTAAAAGATTATATACACAAGGATAACATAAACTAGTTAATTATGAAAACCTTGAATAAACAAGATAGTTTTCCGATATAATGAATACAACTAGTAAATTTAATAGCACGTTTAGTTGCTGTAATTTTATATTTTACGCAGGAGTCGAAATTATTTTTTTTAGTCCAAGAATGCCCAGCAATACGTCAGCAGCATATTTTTGTAATACTGAATAATATGTATTGTAAAATTTTCACTTCTAATGCATCAAAACAAAGTAAAATAAATAAGAATAAAAATTAAATGTTTTATTGATTTTACGTGTGTCTTAGGTTAAAAATCGCTGCTTTACACGATCAAAAATAAATTCCCCAAATTGATCGCGTAAGATCCACGAATATATGTTGGTTATTAGTTTAACATTTTGAAATGAGTAATCTGTAATATTGATCGTATTACGATAATGCGCTTATTCTGAATGCTCGAAGACCACACGAATACACGCAATATTGTTTATAATTAACCTGAATTCAGCCAAAAGTTTTATATCATTTCCATCAGTCATTTTTGTATGAAATCATTTGAAAAATTTTGAATGTTTTCTTAAAAATACCACAAGCTTATGAATTGACATTCTAATAAATCTGATTCATCAAACTTGTTCACATTTTATGATAAATTAATTAAATGCGTAAATGAAATTATAATTTAATATAACACGTAGTTGACCGCGTGATAGTAATGTTAAATAATTCATATTTAATGACAATTTAATATTTCGTAATAATAAACCAAACATTTGGATCATAGATTTTGTTATAGACATACTATATATTATATATACATAGTTCATTAGAGACACAATTAAGTGTTTGTTTTGGTGTCAGTATATCATTATGTCTCGTTGTTCGTTATTTACGGAGCATTGTATAGTATACACATTTTATGTTTGATGAGATGATAGAGGGGTTATCCATATGAATTAAATTGTGTTCAATTTATATACAATAGTTTAATTTGTGTTACATGTACAATTAATACATATGTTAGTGCTCTAAAGCTTCTCAAATGAATATTAAAACAATTTTAATGAATTTATTTTATTTACTATGGATCCTTAATCGTTAGGTACGTGTAATATAATATTTACTTTATTGAGTAGAAAATATTCGAACATCAAACATAGTTATAAGTTTTTCTCTCCTAAGATTCGGCTTCGAATTTTTTCAATATCTAGTGCTTTATATAATTAGTTGTATTGTTAATGAGCGACGATTATTGTTTAATAGATATAAAAGTGATGATATATATATAAAACGGTATAAAATCAAAAGTTAGACAATTCACAAAGGAAACAAACATTTAATCATGTTACTTTGGACATCGAACTGTAATAACTCAAGTGCAGACTTTTACCAAAGTTTGACCGAGAAGACGAAGCAACTGGCCCAAAAGTGTGGGCATATGAGGCTGCAGGGGACACGCTCCCTCGCCCTGTCGTGCACGGGTGCCCCCGCTAAGCCCAAACGGACGTCCAAATCGCTCTCCAGGTGGTACGTCAAGGTAAGCTGCTAAGCTATTAATGAACAATGAATGATATGAATAGCACGGAAGCAATGTGTGCACTTCGTACCGAGTTTGTTAATTTTTGTTGATTCTGTATATCGTCCTTTATATTCTATTGTCGTTCTTCTTCTATTGCTAATATTATCGCTATTACTGACATTATTTGCTGTCCTTAGTGAGTTTCCCTAAAGACTATTGTGGAAATCCGTTTCTATTCCTAAATTACTTATCTTCCCTGTATTCTTTTAACGCACCAAGTCTTTCATCAGCCTTTAATCATAAATTTGAAATCCAATAAGTTTGCGCCGTTCCGTTGGAATTGTTATTATTTTTCTTATCCGTTCTCAAAGTGATGCATATATGTACCAGTATCCCAACAAATTCAGGCTTCTCGTATCTTCCCAAATTATGTCAAGACAACTCCACGAATTTACACGATATTTAGTGGCCTTCCGAAATGCCCAGACCATTCGGCTTAAAGAAGAAGTAGCCAGGCTTAAATTGTATAGAGCCATTCATAGTATCATATTGTATATAACACAGACAGGTAAAACTTTGTATATATTGCAGCTTTCTACATTCTGGGGGTAGACAAGTAAATATAACAAAACCATGTCAAAAAATCTAAATAAAAATGTGACAGTGGTGTATGTGGCTTAGGATAAAAATAAAAATAATACTCTTTACACTTAACATAATATTATACAAGCTGTATTATACCATTCCCGACCCTCTTTTCTGTTTCGGTCTATTGATTTTGTCTACCACTTTGCCCAATGAATTTATGAACCATGGGGCGTGGGCTCGAATCTGAATTTCCCTTACCGTATTTTCTTTGAATACGTTTTCAGTAGATGTATGCTTTTTTTTACCGAATTTATTGAATATCCGTGGGGCGGCATGATAGGGTGATAATTAAATTAGTTAACTATTGGTGCATACTAGTTTTAAGCCCAACAACTTTTTAAATACTAAATTTAAAGTGTGACACTCGATATCTCTTTGAAATCACAATCATTTTCATTAAAAAGTAAAGAGAATTTTTTTTTTCATAAAATTGTAAAAGCATTCGTCTACTGTTATTTTTATTTTTTACTAAGCTTTTAAACATTTTGAAATATTATATAATATAGTTTCTCCATGTCGGTTTTATCGAAAAGGGATTAGTTATGCACATGTAAATAAGTGAGCCGAATTTACTGAGAAATATTTTGAGTACTATCCGCAGGCGCAGGCGTTGATGTAACCTTGCACAGTAAAATTATTCGAAATATTTTGGATATGTTTATTTAATACATACATTGTGTATAAAGAGCAATTTCTCTAGAAGAATCATTTTGTTCAATTTACTTATTGAAATGGATGAATAAGATTTTATCTAAAACAAATATGGTACGATACTCAAAATGAAGGAATGTAAATCTATTAGGTTAAGTTACACGTAACACTAATGTATGAAATATTTCGCTTTCACTAAATTTCCATAAAATTATCAATTTATGTTACAAAGCCTACTACAGTGAGTTTATTACCATGAGGCCATAACCAGTTTGTAATACTTGTAAACATATAAAATCAATCTGATCTGATCTATTTGCTGTACGTTTTTACCTTGACTACGATAAAAATATATGTTGTAAAGTGAGAAATCATGTAACTAAATTAATTCGGCGAAGATACATTTACATTATAAAATATGTATTCATTTTTACACACTCTTGTTTACTTAAATCGCATAAGTGATTTAATCAATTTACTAAAATATATTTTTTTCTCCAGTCCTTTGTAATGATTGAAACTTTCGGAAAAGTCTTATTAAGTCAATAATTTTCATGAAGTAGTTTTCAAAAATGTGCCATCTGACTTTATTTGCTATAGTGATATTTTAACAATGCCGACTAATGAAAAATGAGTCGTGTACATCTATTCCACGATGACATGAGTCTTGTTCAACTCCCCCTGTGGTATACCAAATATACAATGATCTTTCATGTTTATTTCTCCATGGTTTACACAATCATAACAATTGAGAAGACGTGCCATATACTTAAGAGAAAAGCAAGCGAACAATCGATTGATGGTATAGTAGTTTATTTTTTATTTAATGCGAATGAACGTAAGTCAGTCTCATATTTATGTAAATAAGTACGATTGATTTTTGCTTATAACGATGACCTTTGTAGTTAAAAACGTTTTCACTGTAATTCCTCACAAATTGCAGACCTAAATCTCTATTGAAGTATTTTTTTTATAATTGTGAGAATGACCTTTGATTTATTTTATAAACGATTTTCGTAACAATGCATATTTATCGAAATACGTAATAATACTTACTTCTTGACATTTTTTTGTGAATATAAATGAATGTATGATGTAAAAATAAATATATTGTATGTTATTTTACTTTAATATCTCCCTTTTCGAATCCAATAGTCCTATGAAATAAAAAATCAAAAAATCTGATTATCTGATAATTAAACAGCATTCAAACAATCTGTTAAACCTTTTGATACCGGGATAAGTCTTTATATTCTGAAAATCTAAATGCTTAAAAATGTAATTAACTATCTTACTTTCACTTCAAAAACATTGATTCTTTATTAAAAGTTATTCAAACGAGCTAAGTTGACTGCTTAATTATTTGTTTTTCTTCTACGCTTCTATTTTGTTTTAATGAAATCATGATTGAAACAATACTTTGAGATATTACAAGCCGCTATAGTTTGGAAAAAACCTTGCATTCCATTTCTGTGTGCCTGATAACGTTCTAATATAATGCAAGTAAAAATGTCCGTCTCATGTGAGTGGAGGTTGTATATTTAATAGAAATAACTACGAAGCGTGCACCAACATGTCATTATTTATTTCTTCCTATTTCTATCTATATTATAATATTATGTGCTAAACATGTTTCTGTATGAACACGTTGTCATTGAGATCAGTTTTGTCTTTCTAATTGCTGACAACTAGTTTTCGCGACAACTCAACGTAACTAACTGTCTATTATGTTGAACTTAAACAAGAGATGCAGTTATTACCAGTATTGGGATAATATATATGATGAATCGTATCGCATTATTTTCGTATTATTATACTAATGGGAAAGTAAGCGAGACATTGTTATAAACATCAACAATATTTCCAGTGGCCCGTATAGCGTACAAACAAGAAAAGCAAATTAATTCTTTACCCTATAACTTAGATTTTTTTTTAACTATAGGATCCGTTGTTTATCGAATATTTTATTGAATTAGCAATTAGCTAATTATTAAAGCAAGTATTAAAAGTGCCAATAGCATGGTAGCATTTAAAAAAATATTACACGTTAATATATTATAAACCTATGATACATACACATATTTTATGTAGATTTTAACAGATTTTAATTTTAGCATATTTGCCAATTGCTAAATCCAGTAGATACATATGCCTTGTAATGTAATACATATTGAAATAGCTGACTTTTTGTAGCGCCTTTTGTGATTAGAGTCCTCGATTCTCGATATAGAGCGTTTCTAAGCACGGGCGCATATCCGTTAAGCCACCGAAAAGACATGTGTGATAATTAATTATTCGTATATCAACTGAGCGATTATTAATATGGGTTCAAGATTTATTTTCAGAGAAGTTCTAAAAGCTTTTTATAAAGAGATTTTAACGGGTCCATATTCAATGCTTTATTTTTATAGTTGTACAAATTATGTACGTAAATTAATGATGCTGACGATGTCCGATTGACTTGTCGAGTGTTGTGAGATTGAGAGAGTGCTGTGGTTAGGTTATGCCGAGAATAAGCAACGATTTTTTTCGTCTGGCGTACTCGTTGAGTACTGATTATTTTATGTTGAAATTATAATTATTACAACAACGAATTCACTTTACTTTTCGTTGCCTCATTATGTAAATATTGAAAAGAATTGTTTTAGCATAGCAATTTGGAATGCGTGCTATGTTTTTGCATGTTTATATTCGCTCCGGTACCCTCAGTCAGCCGAGGAAAGTGAAAATATAAAATGCTAATATTGTTGTACTGGTGGTATGCCAAGGTAACTTATTGGTCTTCAGACATAACGATAAAAATACGCAATTTACAGTATATCTGTTGCAATCAGCAAAATAACACATTATTCAATTAACGAGATAGCTGAGATGCATGCTGTGGTATGATTGGTCCTAGAATTACAACTGGGCACCACTTTGTAACAAGAATTTTTATATAAAAAAAATCTCATATAAAATGTTAAGGTGTTTAGTGCGAGTATTCGTAATCTGATGGCTAACTGAGTAGATGGAAACGGGGATATAATTATGGATAATACATTTCTTGAGAGTAGAGTTCGTTGTTGTAGCAACTTGTCTCCATCATTATTTTTCGATTATTTTCTTAATTTTACCTCGTTAAAACTCAATACGTCATTGATGAATCGTGATTAATTACGATTCGTTAAAAACGTAAATGATGTTTACCGGTGCTCCGTTTTTAACCGGATCGTGAATTTTGTAGATTCGTAAAAAATTAACGCCACGGCAAAAGAGTACACGAAACGTTCAGTTTTTTTTGTTTTTTTATATCATGTAGTGAAAATGAAGCATATGGATCTCCGCATTGTGAAGACTTCTTCACTGATTATTTTTCACGGGAATTGTCGGTCAGACAATTGCTCAATCCAATGGGTATCCAGTCCTGCGTTTTTGGATTTATAAAATCTGACAGATGTGGGAATCGCACTCGCATTCCTCAGATTAATAGGCGTGCGTGCCAATCTCTACGGTACCTTACAACAAGATTGTCATGAATACTGTCATGATTTTGTAAAGGTATCTGAATTTCTCTTGGCATCACTGGGTGCATCCGTTTGTGAAACAACGACCTCACGACGGAACTTATCGAATGCTAATGAGCCTGTTGTGGCAACACGTGTCAAATCAAAAAAAAAATGGATCTCTCTACCTCTATTTTCCACGATCTCTAAAGATTGGGAAAGCGTCCATAAAAAAACGATTAATCGAAAAATGAATAGTGTGAACTCGATCATACATAATATACATGTTTCAAGGAATGTCTCACATACGTATGTATGATTACTATACATTTCTTAGTCACAAGTAAAACCCGCTACCTTAAATAAATCAGTTTTTTACTTGATTAAAGATTTGTTTAGTTTTCGCCTCGAATTTCACAGAAAGAAAATTGCAACGGGCGAAAGCCTTTTTGCCAGACCCTCTTAAGTTATTTGTCTACCTGTTCTGACATTTTCCGGGCCGTTTATTTTATATCTTTCGCCCTTATTTTATATTTCAATACATCAAACTCTTACTATATCAAATCACACACAAAATAAAGTCTTAGCAAGTTGCAAAGTTCCGAATTTTTGATATAATAGGTATGGTTATATTTACATTTAAACTAAATAATTTTTACTTATAATTTTACTAAACTTTTTACTAAATAATTGACAATATGAAAAATAAGATAATTCATAAATGTAATCTCATATTTTTAAGTATGGATTTATTTTTGCAGAAATTCACTCTAATTTTCGAGATATTTCAACGAATTTAATATCGTTACTTTGTTTCTACACTTATATTTTCATTGTACTACCTGTTTCTTGTTTCTGTTCAAGAACAGAATCGTCAGATCTTAATCCTGTAAATTTTCGTTATTTATGATTGTTCGATGTATCACATCTTTTAGCTTAGTACGTTTATATTTATATATTGATAAAGTTGTAATACTTGTGATTGAGATCCGGATTTATATAACAAATTTAGCTGACGAATAAATAGTCATAGTAACATTTATTATATTATATTTTAAATTTTAATATTAAAGTATATATTTTCTTCTGTTTCGAAGTTATGTTTAATATTTTTATTACTACTGTTATTCTTATTCTCAAGAAATTCTTAAATTATAATAATACTTTTGCTGTATATTTCTTTGATTTTTGAAAGTTTATATTTGTGTGAATGATTGGCGAGATGAACTAAGTTGTTTTAAGTATGTTTAAATATAGGTTTTAAATAGAGATATTAATACTTACTAACACAAGCATAACATTTGTATGGATTATCTAGTAAATTCATATCTACAACTAACTCAATCGTCAGTCGTAAAAAATGCCTCAACTTTTGTAATCATACCTGTAAAAAAAAAGTAATTATCGAGTACATAAGAACTACGAAACAAATGCTAATTCAATTTAAAAAAACGGAAAAAGGTATGAATGCAATGATCAAATAAAAACATTTGTGGTAATGTGTTTATCTTATGGCTTCCTCTTAGCGTCGTATTTTATTCCATCCTAAAGTTGAATGTCTTTTGTAGATATGGCAAGAGTTAGTTTTGTTATGGAGTTGGTTCAGACTTGCCAAACTCTTACAGAAATTTCTCGGCACTTTGCCAAACGGCGCGACTACCACTCTGTAGGTACAGACTTCCAGGATAGAGATATTAATTTATATAGTGTATACACTACGCCAAAGGGTATTAATCCTTTCGTTGAGAATTTATATGTATCACAAGCGAGACCGGCGGGTCATATATTTATTACTATATTAAATATATTATATTTGCCCGTCAAAAAATCGTCAAAATAACCATAACGTTTTTTTTTGTCGATCTCAAGTTCTATAAATTCTGCAGCGCTATATATTTTTTTGAAATTTGAAACGTTTAGGGACGTAAATATATTTAGAAAATATCGTTTGTTAGAATAAACTATTTTTTCAGTTGTATCATCAGTTTTTTTTTTGAAATCGTGATGTGGGGATTTTGTATTTGTTATAAATTAGTGATAATTTTTATTAAAACATTTACGTTATGTTTCTAATATTTGCTGGGACGATACCCAATATTATTGTCATCTTTTAAGATTCATTAATGTAGTGCTCAAACCGTTCGGTTACGGTCATGCCAGTTTTTAAAAGAATATCCATATGCATATGAGCTACCTACTTCTATATATTATATATACTATTACAAATGTGGTGAACCCATTCATCACACTTACTTTCAGTATCAATTTCAATATTTATGGCCATCATGGTTCTTATATTCCTTCCCTATCATGATAAATAAAAATCACACTTGATAGTAGATGCTCCCCTAGACTACATAACCAATCATAATCTACCCTTTTCTCACAAAAGACCATCTAAATAATTTCTAAATATTTTAAGGTTTAGAAAAATGGACAATGAACATTGTTAAATGTAAAAAACTTTACGGAGTGTACCAAAAAATAGAAAGGAAACTATTTGGTAAATTTTATGATAACAATATAGCGAGATTTCTATTACTAAGACGTACTTATATGATGGACCAGCAGTTGGATTGGTTAAGATTTGGTGTGTCCAATGAGTCTAGACGTACTATGATATAATTTATTTAAGGATGCTGTCCGTCGCTCAGTACAGCAGGGGTACTGATTTACCAGCGATATGCAATATACAAATAACTAAAATTTCTGCTTCAAGTTTCAATAACTCACACAGGACTATCGTTATAATGATGAGACATCTATTTAACATATTATTTTTAACATTTATTAGAACAATGAAATCTTAAATTCTGTCTGGTATAATAAATAAAAAATGTTGTTTTTTTTTCGTTATTAACTTATAATCTTAGTGAATATTCTTTCGAAATATTTGACTGAATAAAGTTTTTGATTTGTTTTTTTTTTCGGTAAATTCTGTATGAGAAACTCTTTATTTTTTGTTGATCAAAATTAAATTATTTAAGGCACGGCTTAATTGATACTTAAAACAATATCAGCAAATTTTTCACAATGGAAAAGTTTTGATATTACATTTTGAAGACCATGCAAATCGGCCAGAAATGAGAATTTACATTTCAGCGAAATATTATTAAGAGATTAAAATGAAACTGATGGTGGAATAATATAGAATTTATTCAAATGAATAATCAGATTTCGTTTACACGGCGTTGGTTCTATTATTAAAATGATATTTAAATATTACGCTGTAAAATTTTGTTATTAAATATTTAGTATACCTATTACATCGTTTCATAGTAACTGATAACTGAAGATATTAAAATACGATTATTTTTCATTGATTGGTGGACTGTCCAAAAATATTTTAAATTAATAAAACATGTTATTCAAAAATTAAAACTCAAAATGATGTTAGATGTGATTGGATTTCACCTTTCGGCGTCGTTCATCACCGATATTTAAGTGACGAGGCAGACTTTTACTGTAGGACAAAGTGTTCATATTTTACATTTTGGCTCATACGTGGGTTATAGAACTGCTGCCCAAATTCGGAAATAATTGTTTTGTAAAAAAAATCTTTTTGGACCATTTGGCTTGATAATCTTCTTATTGAAAGACTGCTAAAGACAATAAAAGATTTTTTTTATAACATGTTCGCTCCCAACGTGGAGCATATGAATCTGCACAGTGTGAAGATATCCACTCTGAAAGAAGAGTTTATGGATTTCCGCAATGAGATAACGTCTTGACAGATTATTTTTTACGAGGATTGTATGTTAGACAATTACTCGACCCAATAGGCATCCAGTCCTTCATTTTCGGCTTTTCAAAATCTGACAAGATGGGGGGATTCGAACTCGTATTCTTCGAATCGCTAGGCGCGCACGCTACTAACTATGCTACCGAGGAAACAGATTTATATAAGGGTTTCTTTTATTTATGTATCCCATCTATTTATATGAGTATATATATTTAAAATCTGGCACGAGTATTTTATACTAAATTATACTAATATATATCAATATTTACCTCTTTAATTTAATATATCTGCAAGAGTAAAGTGTTGTCTAGAGATCATAATATTGTGTGATCTAATCAAGAGTTTAAAGTGACTAATCGAGAGTTTAAAGTAGCTCTAGAGTGGTATCATATGTACAATTATACTATAGACACAAATGTCAGGGGTAATTTATAATTAAAAAAACTTTTAGTCCTAATGAGTAAAATGACGCCCTTTAGCGGATACCTCTTAGCCTTATCTAATAACCTTTTTCAATTTTCTCGAAAGGTGTGTTGTAAATCCACCTTTCCTTTTAATCCGCGCATACTAGTATACTTCGCACAGATACTTGTTTCTCGTCGAGTAGAGTAGACCTTTCCTCGATCGATTCTCTTTCCAGACTAAGCACTGTTTCAGGTACTCCGTCACGAGGAATATGAAAACGACTGTTCCCCTCTCTTACAGAGCCGAACTAAGATTTATCCAGGAAGTAAACAAGAATCTGAGTTATCCGATATATTTTACAAAATTTTGACGCCTTCGTGAAATAATAATTGTAAACATGTTTTGTTAACAAAACAATTGATAACACATGGAAAATATTGCTTGATTTAATTATCTAATAACTCGTGATACAAATCAAGTTTCAATAATAATTTAACAGGTTTTATTAAAATTCGTGTGTATCTTTGCTAGCTTATTGCACTATTGTCATGTATTATTTTATGAATAAAAAAATAACTAGCTGATAAAAAATATTTCATATTGTAAGAAAACACATTATTACCAATTTTGACTGCATTCTTCAGTGATCAAGTTAACTTCAAAAATTAATATTTTATACTTGGAAAATTCGTCATCAAAATGAGAAAAATATGGACAGGAAAATTTTATAGCTGTATATAAAATTTAAACAACGAGCGCTTTGAATGCGCACTGATTTTCACAATGTGAAGAATTATTCTGACTAATGGTTTACTACTGAGATTGATTGCCTATAAGAAGTTGAACTTATTTGCGCTCTAGTTTGATACTGGAATTTTTAGTTCTAATGTAGTTACAAGATCGTCACACTGTAGATGAACAAAAAAAATGTTTATATAAATTTAGTCAATATGAAGCTTTTCTCCACATGGGCAATTTATATAAAAATTATTGCGATGAGAAATCCTCCTCTGTTCCTTCCCTTCGTTCCTGCCCTGCCCCACCCGCCCTTCAGACGAGAAGTAATAATTTATTTTTAGATTCGAGTTTGACATACGAGTTGTCTACCCGGCGTTCGTTCTGAGAGCCTAATACCTTTGACCCGGACTACCACGAAAGTTCCCCAACCGGCCAATGCCGGATGAGATTTGTGAATGAATGTTGTTAATTAATCTCTAATTTATTTTATTTGTTTCCTCTGATGCTCATCCGGAAATACATATAGGAAAGTGATAATTGATTCATGGGACATATTTGGTTTCGTATATTTTATATAAAAATAATTAAATAGGGACGTCTATATATAAGCCGCTTTTATTAGGTTTAGAAGCAACATTATTATTTCATATATAAATTAATTTCAACGATAATTTAAGTCTACCCGGCGTTCGTTCTGAGAGCCTAATAACTTTGACCCAGACTACGAAAGTTCCCCAACCGCCAATTCTAGAAGAGATTTGCGAATGAATGTTGTTAATTCAACTCTAATTTATTTTATGTGTTTCCTCTGATTGCTCATTCGGAAATACATAGTGGTGAAAGTGATAATTGATTCACGGAACATATTTGGTTTTATATGTTTTTTTTTTAAGTTAATTATAAAGGAACGTATATATATATATATTATTAAGCTTAGCAGCAATATTATTAAGATGCTTGTAAAAGTAATTAATTCTCTGGCTTATATTTCAAAATAAAAAAATTGACGTATTACGAAAATATGGTATTCCAGTTAATATTGATGTATGTATTCCAGATTATATGTGAGTGAGAGTAATCCTAGAATGATGTTGTTTTGGAAATTCTTTGAATAAGATATGTTATTTGAAAATATTTATATAGATATCGGATTTAAGCCTACGATCTGTTGTTACAATTATTCGTTGATCGAGGTGACAAATTACTGGGTAAAAAATAATGTTCGAATTTTGAATCAGTCAGTCGATGTCACGGTGCACTAACTTCTGTTGCGCGTGAATGGCTAATTATTTAAAATACTACGGTAGAAAGTCTTTCTCTGTTCTTCTCCTATGTTTTTATTCTGTCCCGTTCACCCTTCCCGCGTTTCGGACGAAATTATAATAATTTACGCCGAGTTTTTTATTTGACGAATAAATTGCCCACCCGTTCATTCTGAGAGCCTAATACATTTGACCCAGAATCTCACGAAAGTTGCCCGATAACAGCTGAAATTTTTGGAATATATTTTTTTAAATACCCTCCTCATTTGTTTTATTTGACTGTTTTGATTGCTCGTTAGAAACTCTAATAAAATTCCAGTTCGGCATGTTATCCATCCATCGCTTGTTCTGAGCGCCTAATACTTCTTAAAGGGAGTGCCAAGAGCATTTTTGTAACGCTGATTGCCGGATGAAAATTGCGAATTTTCTAATAGACCCTTCCTTATATTTTTCTCTTGATTGCTTTGTTTGAAATAATGAATTGGACAGACATGTTTTTGGCGTGTCTTTGTTTTAGGACGTAAGAGTAATTTTTGTAACTTGGCGAACATTTCTGCACTTGTCAGACTAATTATTAAATCATTGTATTGTTTAATATAAGAGTTCGATTTTAATTATCTTTAGTTATATTATGAACCAGTTTCGTATATTTTTGCAACACTATAAAAATACATACACAAAAATGCATGAGGAAATATTTAGATTTTTTAAAATTAAATTATTTTAGAAAAAAAGAAACAACGTTTAAATGTAGTATTTTTAGACACAATAAATATATTTTGAATCATTAAAAGTATCAAATAATGTGCAATTTATAATTACTAATTCTCGTGACGTGTGCGCTACGAGGTTTTTATTAAATAAATGTACTTAAAAGTATATAAATATTTTTTAGTTAAAATACAATTATCGAAAAAATGTTGTTACTGTTATATATTATAAAATTACTATATTATAATAATTAATGTGTTATGACGCCTCAAAAATTTCAAAACTGGGATTACGATTTTGGGATTAGCCTTTAACACGATACCAAATCCCGGAACAGATTGTATCAAAGTCCCGGTATTTTTTAATTAAATTATCTTAATCTAACCGCGGGAGGAAAATCCCTTCTGCCAAACAATGCTGGATGTGTCGTACGTTTACTAAAATTCAGTTGTAAATAAACACTACGTTACTGATTTTTCTATAAACATGAATGTCGATTCTTATTTTAAAACTTCGATGTTTTTTTATGCAGGTCAATGGCGATGTTTCAAAAGACGAATTCAATTAAAAGGAGAACAGGGTTTTATGGTATAAGTTATAAAACAGTTTTATATCATCGTGACCTGAAATGCGATTAATTGAATTGAAGGTGTTTCAAAAGTTTATTTGCTTGTTCAGCACGTACTTCTTAGAGATTGAGATCGTTGGTAGTTTTATTTGGACTTATTTAATAGTGACGTAAACTAATATATACTTCATACTTACTTTATATTCCAATACATAAAATAAAATAACCCGAAACCCTTTATTTGTAACCAGTTTTAATTGCCATGTAAACTATGTAATACTATAGCTATTTTCATTTATTGGAATAAAAACACAATCCTTTATAAATTTCAACCGATTTTTTATTCAATTATAATAAGTTTTGTCGCTGACTAGAAATTATTATGTGGAAATATTTGATCAGCTCCTGGATATTGAAATATAAAAATTTTATTAGCAATTACTGTATTCCAATTTATTTTATATCAAAGAGATCAAACATATTCTATAAGAATTATGAAAAATGAAAACGGGAAATTATATTTATTATAATACTGTACGTAACACGAAATTTGTTCATTGATAGTCTTATTATCCGGATTTCTCTGGGTTAGATTCAAACTCATTAATCATTTAAAATATATTTTTCATCCCGTCAACTGCGCATAATCTTTTAAAACTTCTATTGCTCATCGATGATAATGTTTAAAGTTGAAAAGAATGCAGTTAACCTATAAATAAATGGCAGTCCAAATAATATGTAAGAAAACACGTCACTACTTTTCACAGTTTAGGAAGAGATTCTGCGACACACAGTCACGTGTAAAGGTAGATTTGATTAAATATAAAATCCATTGGTAGATTTTAATATAAGACGCAAACAATACTAAATAATTTATGAATTTGATTGGAAATTCGCTAAGGTACTCGTAAGTATATTTATTTGTCTGGTCTGGTGCACCCTTAAATAAAGTGTTTAACTATCGAGGGTTTCGTTTAATGTGTATGGGCATGTTGAATAAAATTCCGAGCAATTATCCAGTGTGAATAAAATTACCATTTCGTTTAGCGACTTCCTGAGAATGATTTGAATAATTTGCATAAAGGTAATAATTATACGGCAGCTGGTTAAATGTACTCATATAAAACGTTAAACAAGAATCGTTTTCCGGAAATCGCTCACGTGTTTTTCGAATTGCTAGTGACTAACATTTTCCGACAAAATCCTTTGTTTATTACTATCGGAAAAACGACATTCAGTTAACTGGGTGACTGGTGTTGCCACAAGCCTTTTAAAAAACGTGTTTTTGAAATGTACACGTCGTTTGCAACTTCAGTTGGTGATTGTATACTTAAAGAATTTTTATTTTGAGCATTTATTATTCAATGATTCTTCTTGCGTAATTAAAAAATATATTTTGAAATAAATCAGATCAATTTATACAATCGAGAAGATCAGTTGTATTTGGGTGTAGATTTAATTTGCTAGTAGTGTCCCAATATAGACGCCAATGGTCATGTTTGACGAAATTGCTTCGGGTATTGTTATTTTCCGACTGAGTGAGACATGGATAAATGATATTGTATTTTATGAATTTTTAGAATTGGACTTGTCCATTTCTCTTAATTCATTTCCCTTCTTTTTGTTTCCTCAAAGTTTATCTCTACCTTGTATTGACCGTTACGTTTATTTGTTTTGTTTTTTGTATCATATTTTATTTATATCGTTCTGTCATTTTTTATATGATGTCTTGTATCACATTGTGAAAGTCTTAAAACTTTTAATTTACGCTGTTCTAAATATATTAAATAAATAAATTAAAGATGTCCGTTGATTTACACCACATAAAAATACTTTCCTTTATGTATGCATCAAATCTTAAAATTTAAGATCTATAATGTATTTGTATATAATAATATCATAAGCTAATGATATCGAGTATAAAAATATCCCAAGTTGAAGACCGAGGTATCAGGTGAATAATACAAAGTAGTATATATTAAATAAGTCATGTGTCATTACTACGCCGTGTAATTTAAAAGTAATTTTGCCCAATGACAACACACCGTACGTCAATCTGAAACAATGTGACATTGCATTCGAAAATATAGCAACGACCAAAATTCATTAATTTACCAACTAAAATATCTTACGTAAAGAAATGTCTCCCCCTTAGCTTCTAATATATTTAAAAAAATAAACATTATGCACGTTCGACCTTAACCTATTTATGATGCACGCAATAGTGCATACTCGGTCATATAAAATATCATACTGGTCAGGTGGAGCATGCGTTCTTTGTATAATGTTAAATCTTTAAATAGTTTTTCTTGTTATTTTTCTATTGGAATACTTATTACTAAATATATATGTATGTACTAGTAAATAAAGATAATTCTTTTTCATGCACAAATTTAGCATCATGTCGTTCATCACAAAGTGCATCACATCGTATACCACACAATATATATATATACTAGAGATGATAAGAACTGCCTATAATCAATACAATTAAATCATTCAAAATTAACAGTAACGTTAAAACATTATATGGAGTTTGGTGTAATAAAAGTGATGAGATTTTTTTTTCCTGTACCATAAATAGCCTAGTCATGAGCGATATATACCTTATCTTAAACACTGCATATAGGTAGCAGTTTCATATTTATATATCATAATGTAGTATATAAAACATAAATTACGCACGCATCAAGGACCAACTCCGACCGAGGTGAACACGTACACTATATCGGAATATTCATCATAGTTGTATTATATTTTCAACTTCCATCTGCACATTTGATTTTCACGCTTATATTTGCTCAAAATTGCTACTTATTGTAGCGCGAATAGAAAATCACACGACAACATTTTCCACTACATCGATACTTTCACCCTGGCATTTGCGTGATGGAAAGATTTCCTCGAATGTTTTCCTCAGTGCATTATAAATTGCTAAAGTTTTCATCCACATGAATAACTCGATAACATTTGTACACCATACACAATAATATTATATGTTATGAAATTTTTTCGTTTTTTTCGTTTTTTTCGCATATTTCCCGTTTTTTTGCTCGTGTCTAATTTAACTTATTTTATATTTCTCGTTTATTTTCTTCCGTTCTCTATAATGATATTCACGGGAACAAAAAATATCTGTATATTAACAGAATTATGTACATGCTATTCATATCTGCATCCAAAGGACGGATGCTTAGATTTACTCTCCCTATATGACATTGAGAATTGATTAATGATATATTTACAAAAAATCTTTCATATTGCATGAGGTTATTATACCCTGTCTATATTTAATAATATAAAGGGGCCATAGAGCACGTATGCCGCCTTTTTGATTAATACTATTGACCCTTTGCACTTGAAGGACATGTATTTTAAACCCAAAACTATTTGATTTTGGCAAATATCGTGCATAATATTTTATGGCTGACTTTTGTCAAGATAATATTAAATGTAAGTGTTTCAAAACTATTTATTTATAATTAGAGTTTTAGAGTATTTTTTTCAAATATATTAAATATTGTATAATGATTATTCTTTAAAGTTAAATTAAGATAGTGTTGCACAATAAATTATGTGTGTTCTCGCTCAATATGCAGAGAGTATATCGTAACAAGATGGCGTTCTACTCAGCTGATAATACATGTATAGTGAACTGTAATACCTGTAAGTGCAATTTCTAGAAATAGATTTCAATACGTTTATAATGGCATGTTGATGCAGAATCTGTTGGGTTGCATTAGCATTAGGTGAGATATTACACAGTCAGATCTTGTCTACTTGTCCTTTCTTACCAATTTAGAGTTGACGTGGGATTTATAAAGGGTAGATGTTGCCCACAGTGGGCGTATAAAGCATTAAATAATTGTCTGATTAGCTTAGTATCTATGTACCATGTGCGTGGTATAGTATTCATTGGGGGAAAATTGAATGGAGTAAAATTTATCGTATAGATTTGATGATAAGTAATACTTGTCGTATTTATGTTGAAATTTTAATTAAAATACTCACGTAGCATTGCATAGGAATTGCACGAAAGCGGGTGTAATATTTTAGTTTTAATGAATGTACTGCGAATATTTTTGACATTTGTCTATCAGCAATACGGTAACTGATTTCATACCGTTAATATTCATACTTATAAATACCTTACTAATTGACATATCTCGTGGTATCTCAGTGTGTTATGTATTTTTATGTTGTTAAAAGAAGAACCAATGATATTGAGAACGTAGATAGTTGTCAACAGTTAGAAAGTAAATACGAGAATCAATATTATTTTATAAGCTCAATTGAAGGCCGAGAAATCTAAGCAAAATTTGCTAAGCTGTGTATAATAGAATGGAATTCTGAGACAGAAAGGTGTGGAGATACACACTAGAGACTGTTAAGTCATTGTATTGGAATACGAAAGATAATGATGACATAAAATAAATAAGGTATTTATTATCTAACATCGTATTTCAAAATATATGATTATTGATTAAGTTCGACTGATTGAAAGAAGACTATATAAGAATGTAATATATGTTTGCTGCCTGAAAATAATATTATAAACAAAGTCAATTTTCATCGTAAAAAAGTGTGATACTCTGTAATTGAATTTGCATGCGATATAAAGATGGATTTCCACGTATAGCTCGCCTAATTTTCACTCAATTACTCGCCAAATCGATTAATAACGAATTACGCCTGAAAGGAAAATCGTTTCGTGGAGGAATAGCGGTTGAAATATTTTGGTCATTAACGTATATGATTCATTTCGGCGACATTGTATTTTCTTTAATATTACCGATAATGTGTCTCGCACAGGAGCTCCAAACGAGGTCGAGGGCAGAGCCGTGGTGCCATATCGAAATATCGCATTTTAATATTTAAATTATTACCGAATCAAGACATCGTTTTGGTAACTACATTTTTGTATATTTATTAAATTATACTCAACTATATAGAGAGTAAAATGAAATGCATTCCCTTAAATCTCAAATATGCAATAAAAATTCGCCCTTCACCCCGATAAAATGAATACTTCTATAATACATTTTAGAGTCATATTCTAGTTCTCTTATTCTGGACAAAAACACGAAAGTAACGAGTAAATGCTATGATCCCGAAACCTGTTTTTATAACTGATTGCTAAGATATTGGTCAGTTCTTTTTGAGAGACAAGATGCATCATGGTATTACGTCACAAGATACACGTAAAAAAGATACGTGGCTTATATGATGATGCTTGTTGATCAGTTGTTTTTTTGAATTCATATATTCGATTATATTTTATAATACTTTCATATTCGGAAAAAAGTAATTTGTAATATATTTTTCTATAAAAAAACGTAGTCAGTAAAAAAACACGTGTCGCGTGTACGATTGCGGGCAGGCTAAAATAAACAAATTTGAGTATATTTGCCTCGACTTGTACTCGACATGTAAAATGAAAACTTACGTATGTACATCTGATATGAAAAATCCGAGCATAAATGTGTACTACCAATATGTTCTGCAAAAACATGTTGCAATATCCCAAGTGTATTTAAAAACATGTGACTTGTAGAAACAGAATTAAAAATTACTGTAAATTAGCCTTTCTTGAAGGTTTTCTAAAGACAAGAAATGTCGTTAAATGTCATTTGTTATTTTTAAATTTCATAAGTAAATTTCCTACATCCAATTACTGTCAATGCTTCGAGTCAACGTTATTATTATTTATTGAATTTACGTTTTCGCGGTCGAATAAAAAACATTCCGATATTGACATGGGCTTAGCATGTAATATTGCCGCACGTATGTTATATTGTGTGTGCAGTAAATATACAATTTCTGTGTTCTATTTGTATCCAATTTCCTCTTTATGTGACGTTATTACGTTTCGAATATACCCATTTCAAATTCGAGACGATCTATTGAACAATATATACGCTTTTATAAGGGGTTTATTGGATACAAGTTGACTTTTTAAGTAAACCTTAACAGCGTTGTTGTTTTTATTTCATGTTTGTCGGATTATATGCGTTTTCGTGGATATTCAAGGATACATGGAGTTATTTGTCCTATATTCTCGAGTAAGGGATAAAAATGTACGACATATATTTTATTTCGGACTGCTACCTATTAACTTCTCACAAACCCACCGTCAACCAATTATGATCAATATTGTTTTTGGAGTTATTGACCATATACTTTTGTTTTTATTTAATTGTAGGTTAGTAATGTTAATTATTGTATATTTCAAATAATAATGATATGTAGTTTTTCATGACTATGTCGTTTAATAATTAACAAAGAAAAATCAAAATTA
>JAGVSQ010001717.1:0-27702 GCA_022683975.1 Rhyacophila evoluta | reverse complement strand
GATCACTGTTAGCGACCCGGGTTTCGCCTTTCGGCATCTTCAGGCCACATTATACTTGGGCAGTGAGCGAAAATATAACATACTACCAATAATTTAGAATTTAAAATGATATTAAACATACAGGACAAACTTATGATAGACGTCATACATGTAGGAAGTAGTTCCAAAGTGAACTTATACCACCACGGTAAAATTGAATGGAGAATATTTTGTTTTTTTTTTATATTTAATAATTGGGTTTTTTATGAAATAACCATATAGTATTATCTTTTTAAGTGGTTATTTTTGTTTTCAATATTTTAGAAAATGATTTCGTCTACTAGTTTACGTGTTATATGGCAAATACTTGCTCAAAATCTTGGACATTTGAATTTTGGCATAGTGGAATTGGTTTACTTTGGAACTACCCCTCTCATATAATTAATAGCTATTGAATACTTACGTATAAAAGAAATATATTAATATGAACAACATATTCAGTCATAGATTCTCAACAATATTTGAGCTGTGACTAAATCCTATACAATTCAAGTGACCCGTGATCTTTCCTATCACAAAGCACGATTACTTCATGATATTTTTTTAGTACATTGTTCCAGTCAATGACGTCATAGAAAAGTCTACGTGAAGTCGCGACTTATAAACTAGAAACGCATTTGTTGAATTAGAATTTTAAGGGATTTGAATAATAATGATTATCTTCTATTCCCTATGATGTTTAAAACAAACAGTAAACATAATGCTATAAATTAGAATTATTGGGTTATGTTTATAGTATCCCATATTGCAATCATGTTTTGTAGCTCTTCACATTGTATCAACATTTTAGTGAAGTATTTGTTTCCCAACATCCTTGAAGATTCCCTTTTTTTAAGGTAAATAATTCTTCACAATTTTGCATTAACTTGAACCCGAAAAAATACTGTGAATTATTTTCACTCGAACGCTTCAAGTAGCTATCTATATTTTCAGTTAACAAGCGGAAGAAATAAGCGTGACATAAGGTAAGAACTTTTTAGGAGTTCTCTTTCTACAAAAAATGTTAAGGCGTGGACAAGGATGCTTCTTTTAACTTTATTAATTTCTTTTCAATCGTTACTTTTTTATTGATAATATTATACATATTCCTTCATTATTAATAATTTGTAGGCTTCGATTTTTTTTAATTTCATTTATCTTAACTAGCTCTGGTTTTTATAAAGTTTCAGCTGGTATAAATATAATTAAAATATTCAACGGCTAAAACGATCCTGAATTAAAAGCTTATAAAAAACACTGGTTTCAATGCGAATATTTTGAAATTATTTTTTTTGCTTAACTCTGAATATTTTTTTCACTAGACATACATGATAACCACTATACACTATATCTAGCGGGTTTAGGGAATGAGGTAGAAGCATCCAATTAGTGTCCCCTTTTTGTAATGTTTAAAAAAATATGTATATTTATTTATTTAGTAAATGTAATCTTTGTATTTTTTATCGATATTCGTTTTCTAACGGGTCTTATTTACATTCGATTTTTACAAAAATCATCAAAAAAAGGTCATATTTAATTGTAAAATCTAACCACTCCACTACCTTGTTTAAAAAGTAATTAATGACAACTATTTTATGCTCACTTTATAAATTGTAAACTATACGAAGTCTTCTGATTATGGTAACACCTTCTGTCCTTTGAACGTCCACTATTGACTAGTGCATTTTTTGTTTTCTATATATATGTATGGATTCATAATATGAGAAATTCTTTTAGATCTATTATTTGGATACATATTTGATTTTTTTAGCCAATCACGTTGATTTCATTTTCGGCACTTATATAGTTTTGAAAAGTCTATCTTAGTCCACGCTATACGCCTGAATACCGTCCGTAGAGACATGGCTTATGATACGTGGATATCAAAGTTGAACAATAATCTAAAAATGTATAGGCAAAACAATAAAGATCAATAAAAATCTATATGAATGTGATATACAAGGCACTCGTTGTAAGAATTATGAGAGTCCCAGTTGTCTTAAGTGAAATTCTCGAGTACTCTTCACTTTGAGCCGTTTTGCTCCGTGTGCTTTTTCCAACCACCCAGTAAATAAATCAAACAAAAAGAAAAAAAAAAACAAACAAACAACGAACAAGCTATAATATGATAAAATGAATCGGGAACAAATCAATCCTCACATTTTGTTTAAAGTATCGGCTTATTGATGCGAGTGCGAGTGAAATGAATGATGTTCTCATAAAAAAAAGCTTCTACGAATGCCTTAGGATAAATATACTGCGAATTTAACTCAGAACTATTGTTAATTGTTTGAAATCCGTATTTTCTATTTACTTTTTAAGCGTTGTATTATAAAATAGAAAAAAAATTGGATGTATTCTTTTTATGTTAGTATTTATTAATTTGAAATATCCTTTTTACGTACAGCGAGTGCAAATTTCAATAAAAGTTTCGCATTTTTTGTATTATTAAAAAGTGGCAATTTGATACTTAAACGCTATGATATATATTGGTAAGATTTATTTTTAAACTATGCCTGCTCCGGAAATATTTACATTGTAAATGTTATATTCACTTCAAGAATGTCTGATCGCAAATTATTTCACAAAAAATGGTTTTTAGCCAATTTTTGCATCTTAGATTTTGTAGTAAGCCATGACCCTGCAATACTAAAGTGTACGTCTTTACTTTTGGGCACAAAAATATAAGATTATTGTAATAAACTGTTATAATCTACCTCAATGTGAATAATATAGTATGTGCGGAAGTATTGGTATCGATATAAACGTTGAATATTGACTTCTTGTGTTGGTATCTTGGCAACATGGCAGCACTAGTCTAGTGGGCAACAAGAAGCCGACCCGGCGAAGTGAAGTAACAGGGAAACAGCCGCTGGCGAAGATAATCCTGATAAATGACATCTCGGTCCGTCTGCGTCTCTCAGTCCGTCTCTTGCCTGTCCCACTCCGCCTCTGGCGAACAAAGAGACGACCGGAGACTATGGAATTGGATTTTGACACATACACACAAAATTAACGAACGATTGTCTTAGAATGCAGGGCTGTAATAATAATCTATTAAAATACTTTCGCAAATACTTAAATGGAAATTTCGTCGGTATACCCGGAATTTATATTATCATCTCATTAAGCATGTTTGAAAACCAATTTTTTAACAATAATCTGTCAAGATATGTCTTCACACTGTGCAGATGTTATATATGATCCAATTTCAGAGTGTGGACAGTAATATCATGGGATCTATGCAGGTTGAAAATATTTCGCAGTGGATGAAACTCCCTCCACTTGAAAGAAAAGTGAAATGGTAATAAATATTCAAAAAACATTTTACGTTATCTATAAAATATATATAAATTCATACTGATACTATTCCACAGATAGTGAAAAACTTATGTCCGATAAAGAACTTAGTTTTTCCAAATAGCTTAATACTTTTTTTTAACTGTTCACGCCGATAATGGTGCGTATGATTTTTCACAGTATAATGACGTATTTTAGCAGATCTGATAGCATATGAGAGCATATTTGATATTGTAAAACATTTCAATGCGGAAAATGGATTTGAACGCGCGGCGTCCCTTACCAAAATATATAGTTTCTCGCATAGTCTCTGATCAGCTACAGTTAAAAGTCATAACAATTAACTGAAACAACAGGTAAAAAATGGTGTAAATTGAGCTAAAACACAAAAACGTGAACATCATTTTGAGAATAGTACAAAACTATTATAAAGGATATAAAAATAAATACATTAAGTTTAAAATCGCTTCAATTTAGATTGATTTAATGGTGAATTTTATTATATGATTTGGTTTTTATTTTGTCATGAAATATTTTTTTGTATGTCTCATATTAAAAATGTATAGAATAATCATCACCAATAATATTCTAAAGATCGTTGAGGTAACGGAAAATGTGTTCTATCATAATAGTAGTCGGTATCTCATTTTCAGTAAAATAGAGATAGATTGAAAAAAGGTCCCGATATAACATCGTATTTTATATAATATAATGTTTCATATATTTTCGTCGGTACGATATTGGGAAAGAAAAAAAACGCGTGGAAATATTCGAACACGCATGCGAGTGAAAAAAGCTCACATGCGTGTTCGAATTTTTTTAAGGTGTTATGTATCCATTTCGATTTGTATTGCTCGAGAAATATAGACACGCAAAAGCTGATATCGGAGAACATCGGTGTTGCCAACAGCTGATTGCCTACAACAAAAAATAGCCCTTGTGCTTACTCCAAAAAAAGTCGGAAATGAAATATCTCACAAAAAATATATATACACTGTTTTATTATAATATATGTACAAGTATCAAAGCTATCTTAGAGTGATATCAACAATGATAACAATAACGTTGAAATATTCAATTTTCAGTAAAGCTAAAGAACCTTTTACATTTCAGTCATTCTTTAAACTACTATGAAGTTTATCTATTATTAATTCTTCAAATTATCAAGCTTTTTTCATTTGGAATATATGAATTTATACTTCTTAAAACATATGTTTTATTCATTATGAAAGTAAGCGGAAGTTTTAAGAAAAATAATTCAACGATAACCTATTGTATTCAGAACTGTCCGAAATAAGAATGTCAAAAAAATCATAGGCTAAATAATAATTTAAATTCTACGAAAATTGTATTTTTAAATACCAAAAAACTTGTATTAAATAAAATAGCACGAAATTGAATTAAAAAATATATATTACACGGTAATATAATGACTACTTATTTTACAATAAAATATTTGTGATAGCTGAAAATGTCTCTCAGTGAATGGTCGGTTTATACACATATTTTAACAATTATTTTGAAATATTTAGCCGTAAGTTAAAATAAAATATTTTCTAATTGCATTGTTGTGTTATAATTATATACGCCTCCTCGGTAGCTGAAAAGTTAACGTGTGTATTTCAAATCTGGAGATAGCGGGCTCAAATCTCACAGTTAAATATTGTTTTTAAAATCAAGACTTGCAGGACGATATCTACTGAGCAATTGAACAATTAAACAATTAATTGCCTGTCGAATAATTCTGTAGTAAAAAAAATATCTTAATAATGCGGAGATGCGTAATTATTACAGTTTTGCAGTGGTCATTTTCACACTGTTGAGAGACATATGTTCCACTTTTGGAGTGAATATGGCACAAAGAAATATTTATATAAATAACATAGGTTGAAAAAATCTTCTGTCAACGGACATATTTGCACTCAGAAAAAAATGTAACAATCAGCTATATATAAGTTTCGAACGAGAAAAAGCTATATTGGCAACACCAGAGCAGAGGAAACAACCATAGTGTTGGTTATATTCGATTTTTCCACTGTTCTTTGACGGCTCCTTTTCGTCGATTCTCAATTTTCTGTATTGAAAATTTCATCTCACTTTGTCCTCTAGGCTTCGTTTTTATCCTCAGTTACAGTAGTTACGTGCTCGGGCTTTTCATCAGTAATAAGAAGACAATTGGTCCTTTGTACGTCGTATACGTACTACGAAATATAGTAAGAAATATTTTTTTCATTGTAACCCTGATAACGTCGTTAGATATTTACCCCTTTGAAACATATGTATTTTTATACAGAACTTTTGCGATAAAAAATATTATCCACTTTCTCTATAATGCTTGCGGCGAATACTGGGTTACGGTGATATGATTCTTGTCTGGAATGAAGAGAGAACAGAACGGCTTATCAGCGTATCTAAAGTGAGGATACGATATTATAACTGGATACATAGTATGTTAAATATCTTAACCCGGTTTGATATTCAAGGGGGAAGATTACTAAAGACATCTTCCTTAGAAGTATACAGGTATTCGATGTAGTTACGCATTATTAAGGTTATTTAGTAAAATATAAAAAAATAGCATTGCCATATATATATATAATACATAATCTACATAAATAACCATGCAAAAGCGCAATTGAATATTAAAAAAAAATATTGAAGTAAAAGTTCCAAATACAACTTTAAAACGTGTAAATTACCATAATTATGTTTATATTGATAAATTTAAAAAAAATAAAAGAAATATTCAATTATATAGGGTATAATTATAAAATATATTGTCTTCATCTTTTCATCTCAGAATTATTTCGGAAGCAATTTTGAATTTTTAGTCATGTGTGGACCTGGTTTAGTCACATGCTGTATATCTCTTAAGATACTTTTAATCTGATCCAACTTTTATATAGACTGACAGTAATTGGTGGTAGTAACTTTTATATTAAAACGAATTTAAAATTTATAAACTTTCATAAGTATTATTATTTTCGACGTGATTTTCACCCTTTCAATTACCAGAATATAATTAATTGGTTGATCTATTATCATGCCGCAATAAATATACAAAGATAATTTATGACTTGAACTTTTTATATTTATTGTGTAGAAATTATGACCGTAAGGAACGTATTTTTTCACATACACTTAGAACTTACAATAACAATATAATTACAAAAATTTTGTTTACCGCTTGGAGTATTTTTTAATTTACGATAATATACATCAAGGATGATATCATAAGACTCCCACTTCATGGATTTTTCAGGTAATAAAGCCTTCGAACATTTTATAATTTTCTGTAATGCTGAAATATCATAGTCTATATGTGCCGATGTCTCATATCTCAATGGACTTGATGTGAAAACAAACGACAGAATCACATCTCACGGTAGCAAAAATAAATGGTGGATATTTGTTTTATTAATAACTACTCGAGTTGTTCAATAACACAGGCACGTATGTTTTTATGTCGTCGTTTTTTTCGTTTGATATTCTGAGATTGAATCAGACTATTTCAAGATTCATCGTTTTTTGTTTTGCTTTGCGACTGATTTTTTTTTCATTGAGAGAGTTCAAAAAAAATGTATTTTATTGTCAACATAATAACGTGTTTGCAGATTAAGTTATTTATAAGGGAATTGTATATTTTTTTTTCCGAAATTGTTTTGATATAGATTTAAAAAAAATATTATTTCAGAATTTATCATGAGTAACTATTTAATTAAATTTAGATGATTTTATTACTGTCGCGATACCAGTCAATCTGTACTTAACTCATATAATTTTTATGTATGAAATTTATTTTTTTGTTTATAATTGTAATAAATATAACCTTCACTTTAGTTTTTCATATATTTCTTAGGGCTTCGGCAAAAAGATGCCAAGAATTTGTTTGCGGAGGATTCGAATAGCTGACCTCTTCTATAACGTAAATTAAAAATATTGTGTTATAAATCCAGGCATGGTTAGGATGTTAATAGAAATTGTATACTTTCAAATGGTTGCTTATGTCAAAGAAGCGGGTTTGTACTCACATATAAATTACATGGTCGGCTAAAACATGGTTGTAAAACATAATACATAATAAAAAATGAAAAAACTACTAGACACTTTTGAACCTCAACTAATGCTTATGATCATTGGATTTATGCAAGGGAAAATAGAAGCATTGGAGGATTTTTTGTCCAAATTGAGAAAAAATTCAGATATGAGATATCCATATAGCTTTTTTCACGAGATGGGGTTAGAATAAGGTTGAAAAAGTGGTTTATTCACTTTATGGATGAAGTTGAATTTAGCAATAGAATTTTATGCAGAAAAAAATCTGATTACTTTAGAGTTAGATTATTTAGTGCAATCTTTTCCTGTGCTTCATTTTGTAAAGTTAAAATTTGCTGTATTTGAGTTTTTAAAATTATTCATTCATCATTCCTTTACAATGTTTGAATGCCAATATATTCACACTCACATTATGAGACTGCTTAATGTTGGAAATAGTGTTATATATCTGATATTTTTCACTGATAGATTTGCTGCATTAGAATATTCTTTTAAATATGTATTTTTTTAGATAGCTACTATACTAAAAGAGATGAATGAACTGCATCGCACCGTACAAAAGATTTGCACCATTTATTAATAATTAAAAATGTATTAAAAACCGAGTAAAAGTGCAGGAGTATCTGTATTTAAGATCTAAATCATAAATCTCTTTTTCATATTGTTTTTGGATGAATGGCTTTGGGCAAAACAGAAAAAAGGAGAACAGCGAAAAACCCGTCGTGGCATTTTCTTGAATGATTTATTACCCCTAGCAAATCGTTAGCTCGTCTAATTGTCTTGGCCGTTTGCTACACTTGATAATTGAGGTTGGAAAAAGTGAACGAAATGAAAAACAAGCCCTTATTTTCACGCTAAGAAAGGTTTTTACTTATCATTATACGCACGATCGGAAGCAATGCAGATGTAGATTTATACGAGCTAGTCGACCAGTAGACCGTGTGTTAGTATGGTGCCTTCATTGATAATTAATTTATGTTGAAGTAATAAGTGATGGAAGGAATTACTCAAGTCGGTCAACCAGTTGTTAAACCCATCATCCACAAGTAGTAATTTCATTGCCTTTTACAGATTTGCCGAATCGTATGGCGAGCGTGATGATCTCTTCACATAACTACTTGACTAATTAAGATTCTTTGAATATCTGTGCTTCCATTATTTTTGAACTTCAACAAACTTGAGTTCGTGGCAATATGTTATTTATATTACTCCTCGGTATCGTAGAGGTTAGCATGCGTGCGTATGAATCCGAAGAATGCGGGTTCGATTACTACATTTTCCGAATTTGAAAAAAATCGAAAATACAAGACTTGATGCCGATTGGATTGAGCGTCTGACAAGCAATTCTTGTGGAAAATAATTTGTCAAGACATGTCTTCATATTGTGGAGATCCATCTAGTTCGGTCCAGTCCTTTCGGAGTGGACATCTTTACACTGTGTAGATCTATATGCTCCACTTTCGGGTTGAAGATGGATTAATATATTATACATATATATTTAGTCCCGGTACATTTTTGTTGAATTAAATATATCGCTTCTCATATAAAAACTCTGGGATAGGCCTGATTCAAAAATTTGGGACGGGGTACTCTTCTTATATAAATTACCGTAATTGAAGAAAATAATTTGTCGCCTTCAAGTGAGAACTCACCAAATTTGCTTTTTGTCAATGATTTAAGTCAGGGTATACTATTCTCGTAATTTTATGCTCAATTTAAGAAAATCGCCAAAATGCTAGGACTGAACTTATAACATACACTTGTGTTGGTTTTGTGAAAATATGATATGTTGTTGATCGAATGTTGCCAAACAGCCCAAATACATTCACTGCTTGTCACTCACTGTCTGAGATTTTTTTTTATTATAATTCAATTAAATCAATCTTATGGAATAATAGTTTGTAAAGAGCAAATAAAACTTTTCAAAAATACTGTTAAAAAAATATATAACACAAATGACACTATTTGAATTTTGTAATATTTCATATTAATTGCTATTGCGTTTCATCTTTTGGTATTTTAAGGTACATACACGTATGCATTATTAGGACATGTGTGTTACACCGCATGGTTCTCAAGTGCGAAATGACACTTTGAAAATACAAATTTCAAATTATTTAACCACAATTAGTATGAATACCAAACACAGATACGTCTTTAATATAATCAGTATGTCATATTTAAATGGTTAAATAATTGTCACTTCAGTTGCCTAATATGTATGCTGCTTTTAGTGCTAGCGGTCGGGGGTTAAAATCCAGAAGCTGTATAAAATGATTAGCTGTATATCTAATAGAATAATTTGTATGGTTTGTTAAATTATTTTTTAAAAAGAAAAATGATTTTCAAAATTCAGTATACGGTAAATATAATTCTACAATCAATAAAAATTATAGCTTTTCTTTTACTAATGTTTTGATAATTTGAGTCTTAGTTTCTTTCTACTCGGTTGCCAAGAGATTGGTTTGCACACTTTGGTAATTGAGTTTGAGTTCCACAGCTGCAAGATTTTTTAAAATGAAAAGATTGAGAGCAGTTGCCTAATGGGCTGAACAATTGACGGACAAATAATAATTCTCACAAAATATCTCAAAATAAATCTACAATTCAGAGACGCAGTAGTCATTTTTATGCTATTGGGATGCATGTGTTCTACTTTCTAAACGGACCTGGCAATATAACTCCTGTTTTAATTAATGCAATTTCTAAGTTTTCCGTATGTCATTATATGAAAAAAACGGTATTCGTGATTTTATTTTAATGAAAAATCCCGTATATTTCACGGTGAAATATTGCGAGTGAAGTGCTCGTTACTTAACGAAAAGCTTTTAATAGAGTAAGCTATCTCAAAAATTTTAATACTCCACCCGTGATGATAAAACAGAATGCTATTATAACGATGGTGCATCGAAACATATGGAAATAGTTGATACTATCGTATTTTGTATTAGACTCTTTCCATTTCCTTCTCCGAAACTGAAGAGAAGATACTTTGAGACAGTTTGATTTGGCTTATTTACATTTATAATGGTTTGTATGTTGGCGGCCTGCGTTGACTTTTCGACATAGCCATTATATTGTACGCGGCATTTCTCTGTTGTGCTTACCGACCTCCCAACCCTCGCTGCTCTCTTTTGTTGAATTGTTTTCTTTTCAGGTCCTGCCTGCTTTGAAAGCTCCGACAAAAGGTTCATGATTGAAGTCATTGTTCGAAAGAATATTACTTATATACGCTGGGTATGAGAAGGACTTTTGAGTGTGCCACTTTTTTCACGTTTAGCACTCACAATAAAGCAAGAATTATTCTTGTGTTTTTTTTTTGGGAAAAATATTAAAGTTGGTATTTAAAGATTCTAATAAGTTTACAGTATTCAACCTCGCAAGTGACCGATCACCCATAAAATAAAAATCACTAATAAACAGAATGTACCAGTTTCTCCGATAGTGTAAATATATATACAGTACACATTCAATAGTTTAATATGAATTAAGTTTTCATATTTGATAGTACATTTGGTTGGAGTAAAGTGGATAAAGGTTGTTTTAAAACATATCTTAAATGATATATTAATTTTAGGCAATATTAAATAATTGATAACTTTTATCTCCCAATGACCGAGGTAGTGGTACGTGTGCACGGATTGGAAATGTTTAAAAAAACATTGGTTTCATCAGATAAATTGTTTAGTACACATTTATTTTTTTGTAAAAAATCGGACAAAATTTCATATTGTGGAAATCATTATGTTCTATTTGTAACCGGATATATTTCAAAAACTCTAGAATATGTCAATGAGACAGTCAAGAGTCATTTAAACTATCTTTCAAAAATATGTGTTGAAATAAAATAATTTATAAATTAAATATCATACTGGTTGCATTAAGACACATGTGTACAACATATTTTAAATTGGCGTTTGTCAAAAACTCAATTTTCGGACATCGTTCAGCTTCGTTTTAAACCATAGACTAAACTTCTCCATATGCGAAATTTCATTTCGTAATATTACATCAGATACCAAAATAAAATTTTAGAAATAACAAGAAGATAATTTAATATCCAACTAATGGTTTTCTCGGTGGAAGTTAAGAAATTTACAAGCAGTGCACTTTTATATCAATATTTAAGCTATATCAGATAGAATTTCATGGAAATAATATCTTTCTGTGTTTATTATCTGATATAACTTGTTGATATCATAATTATTTACTTTGAATCTCATTGGATTGATCCAAATAAACAAGCTTATAAATCGGTTCAGTTTTTAAATACCGGGCTTAAACTTCTGAAAATTGTGATTATCTCCTATTATGAAAGTTATGTTACCTTAATGTTTTTAATAAGCTACAAATAAAAATCACCGCTTTTTAGTACGTTTAAATACTTTAGATACTTTAGATCAGGTGTCGTAAACCTTCTTTGGCAGCGCGTCAAAATCAACCAAAATGTGATTAATAAGACTTTTCGGGTCAGTGGTATTTTCATTTTAAATGAATGATAAGATACATTTTATTTATGAAGTAATTACCATATGTCTTTGAACTTGAAACATAGAAATTCAAAATTATAATTCTAATCTAATTAAAAATTATTTGTGGAACAAGTGGGTCACTTGGTGACCCTCAGATCGTAGTTTGCCAACACCTGCTACAGACGTATGATGAGTTGAAATATCGGCAGGTAATTAGTCGCTTATTAAATATCAAGATGAATCTTCACTTTGTTGATTAATATTAGCTTAGTATGCTTTAAAAGAAAAAAAATGGTACTTTTTTATCAAATTATAAAAAAAATCTAGCTTCTCTGTATTTTTCTTTATGTTTCTCCAAGCATATCTCTGGGGCTTCGCAATAGCTAGAATTCCTCCAAAAAACTCAATATATATATAATATTCTATTCAATCGATATTTTTAATCTTAATATTTGTCATACTCATTATACTTGTAGACTGTTTTTATCTAGGTGTTTAATGTCTAAACTTTAACGTGAACAAAACCAAAGAAATTTTAAAAATCTAAATAAGATACTCTTCATTATTTTTGAGTTGGACTCTCACTATTGAAAAACATATTACATGACAGATACAACCTCTATAATACGTTCACTACCCGTCATTATCCTTATAAAAATCCATATGTTAGATTAGGTGAAGTAATTTCATTTATATATTTTTTTTTCATTTATATACCACATTGTTGAGACAGTATACATATTATTGAATTTACTTTATGTAATCCTCGTTGCTACAAAATAGTTCATTTTAGTATGATGGCATAATACGCAGAGACCTTGTAATATCATAATAACTCTGGAACAGTCTCCGAAATGTTTCTGCGCCACATTTAACGTGTATGGAATAGTTATTTTCCATTAACGGTTTATGTAATAATATTTTATTATCGTATACTCCATGACAGTGATGAGAAACCCGCGGAGAAACCCATATAGCTTTGCAACGATTTTGCTCGGCCCAGCACAGATGACGTCGATTTGAAATTTTGTATTTTTTCAACCATATCCGCTTCGAAATGAAACACATGAACTTTTACGAATTATTAAATTTAAACATATTTTTTTCACGTTAAAATATGTATATAATATGAATATACAAATGTATTGTACGGCGTTTTTTATAGTTAGATAAGCTGTACATTGTGATTTATGTACATAGTGATTGCTATTCAGCGCCTTTTCATTTCTGATGTTTTATCGTAGTCGTTACTCTATATCTACACAGTGCGAGAATATTCACTCCAAACATGCAGTATATAGATCATCGCAATGCGAATACATATATTGACAGATTATTTTTCACGAGATAATTTCTCGGCGATAGAAATCCGGCAGATGCGGGAATCGAACCGGCATTCCCCGAATGCAACGCGCCTATACTAACCTCTTGTCTATCCGGAGGACCGCAAGGATTACGTTAGTTAAAAGCTATAATACATAATTAATATATACGAGAATAATGATGTCGCTTCTTTTTTTTGTTATTTAATTTGGTCTTCACGAAAAGAATGACCGCTTAATATTGGCTTACTGGTAAACTTCAATGGTTCGGTGCCGAAGAAGGTGAGTCCATACTCCGTAACTGCATTAAGATGTTTAAAATTGAAAGATGCACTATCGCATGTTTTATTAGTTGAATAATAAGCTGTCGAAGTATTCTCAAGAAAAAATATTATTCAATTTCAAAGTAAGTGAGTATGGGTATGAGTATACATCAATACAATCGTGTCTTCCGTTGTTTAGTATTAAACTCTTTTTGTACTCTCTTGGTTGAATGATATTTAACTAAACCATTTCAAATGTATAACAAACAAAACTGTCAAGATAAATGTTTAATATTGTGTAGATCTACAAGCTTTTTATTCGGAACAAACATGTTTATCATATTGAGACCCACAGCCAAAAAATTGTACCCGTAATGGACTTATCAAAACAAACGTCTTAAGTAAATATTCTCTGAAATAATTTTGCTATAGTCTTCTTTTTATACAAAATCATTTCGTTGAGATATCTATAATTATTTTTCTCGATGTCTTTATCGAAAAAAATGTTATCTCAATGTTAAAGTTCACTCACTCCAATGTTATGTCTAAAAAAATAGAAGTGCTTGGATACATTTGTGATGTATTTTCTCGTTAGAATAATTATGAATGTATAAGCAAGCTTTAATAGCGAATTCTCGTTAGAAACTGATTATTTTACGCAGTATATGCCAAACGGTGGTGCGGGAAAGAAATTTCGCAATATTATTTTTATTGGTTGTAGCTTTAGAGTACATATAATTTTTATATACATTATAATGTTATCAACTTATCTTTTTTACCAAAAGTTTACGTAAACTTGAAAATATTGTTGACTTATTAATTTTTAGAAAAATGTTTGTTCATTCAATATATTTTAAAATTTATTATAAAAAAGGTATTAGTAGTCTATACAAAACCATTCAATATGGAGTGTTCAAATGTTTCTTCGATATCTTATATACAAAATATCTTCTAATTGAAATTGTATATTCCACCAAATAAGTGATGCTTACACGGTTTTTTTTTTATTTATTATATATGAGGCGTTACTTAAACATATAAGGGAATAGTCGATATTTAGCAAGGATTGATTGTTATCTAGACGGCAAATCCTTTTAAACTATTTCAGAATTTATAAGATAAAAATTTGCTGTCAAAATTTCAGAAACCATCCATTATTATCTTGGTTGGATATTTTTGTTTGTTCGAATTGAATATTATTTATTTTATATTTTTATTTATTTTGTAGATATATAGTTAAAAGGTTTTATAATATATTGGAGTGAGTAAGCTGTCGTTAGAAAGTGAAATTTGGTTATGAATTTGGCACTTCAATTTGTGTCATTTATCTAACACTTAAATGCTTTTGGTTTTCTCGTTCGCCTGAATAAATAACAAAAACCCATTCGATTCTGTATAACAGACTTCGTTTCGTTTTGTTCCAGTTTTCCGGCATCTAAGAAATAAACAGAGCTATCAGTATCAATCAAGCGACTGATTTTTCTTTGCCTTTCTTATTTTTTTTTATTTCCTCACGATTCAATATCGACGCCGTCCGATCCATCAAAAATTCTAATTATTTCCGTTCTCGGATAAAATGACAATTGTCTCTCTTATACTCCAGAAAGCTCTTTGCTGTTGTGTCGAGATATAAAAACTCAAGTAAAAGTTAATATTTATTCTTTTTATTTTTAAAAAAAGGTATCGTAAAATATTTATGTATATTGTTGGCAAAATCAATTATTACCGTACTCGCAAAAACAAAACACTAAAATGGATATTTATAACGTTGTTTTTTTGAAACTTTTATATATTTCACGATAAAAGAATCAATGAAAAATCATTTGTTACCGATCGTAAATACTAAACTAACTATTATTTATCGCATAATCAATTTTATGATAGTTCAGTTTTAAAGAGTCTTTAGAACACTAGAATGTCATGAATAGAATAATTGGATATTGGAAAATACATTCTTTTCAGGACTATTTTCGATTATTGAAATACGAGAAATAAATCCATCCATTAATTGCAATATCTCCTATTATCATATCGAGACTTTGGTTATTTTTCTCTGAAAAAAACATTAACTCAACAACAGTATTATTGTGGTTATATAATGAATAAAGTAATATATTTTTATTATTATCGTAAAGTGGTTTGGTGCTGGGCATTCGGCAAGCTTACTATCATGTTGTAGATATTCGTTATCAACTTAGGTGCTATCAGATTCGTTTATAGCAATATAGGTATGAGAGTTAACAAGACAGCTGTTTATGTTATATATGCATTTGCGTCTCGTGTTTATAATAATAACCTCAAAAATATTTTTTATCGGATGAAATATTCGGAATGAACGTTCTGGTTTACAAAAAATTCTACTGGTACGATCACAGTAAACAGTCCAGTTGAAAACTTTCTTTATTTTACAAACATTATATGTAAAACACGGCTTAAGACCACAAGATTTTTTCAAAGATTCAAAGTTTGCCTGTAATAAATCAAATCTTGTCAAATTATACATAACTTTCTGACCAATTCTCATGCTAATATCTAAATGCAGTTTCTGAAAGACGAGCTAAAGAAAAATCCGTCCTCACAATGATTACTGTTAAGTATTGACTAAATGAAACAGTCAAAATAATTATAAAAAGGATTGAACTCAAATGTATATGAAAATAACAATTAGATAAAAATTAGATATATTCTAACTATGTCCATTTAGAGTATGGAGCATAGAGTTCTTTAAAATATAACTTTTCACTTCTCATAACAGATTGGAAACTATTCAACCCATTATAATATTATTTTTTTTGCAGTTCTTAGATTTGAACCCACGCCTTCCAATTAATTGGCCACTTGCTATATGAATAACAGAATTCTTAATGTATTCATGAGTTCAAAATTGTTGTCAATTCCTGTCTTAATTTAAATTCTAAGTACATGAGAAAACACCAGTACCTTTTCCATTATATTAATATATTATTTATATGCCTAAATGCTTTAGTATGTTCATGTAATATTATGTAATATTATTATACCGTGTCGTTATTAAAGATTTCACCCATGAATAAATACAAACCGAGTAATTTCTAACATGTCAATTTTGTTTCGCTTGTTTCAGGTAAGAGGGAAAATTCCAGAGGAGCTTTTGACGAGTAGGCTCGACGGGGCGAAGAAAGCGCCCTCCACTAACGGTATAGAGAGGTAAACTAATTTGACCCGCCGAAAAATACAAAAATCCTAGTCAATAAATAAATATATACAGGTAAGCTTAGAGTTTCTTCCATGTCTACTATACTAATTACTGCTTATTTGGATTTAATAATTTTATCAATTGAATCACGAAGAAATACATTTTTGAATACTTCTTCAAAATGTTGTTAGTTATAATCCACTGATATTCAACTTAGTTGAACATTTTCGAGTTAAGGACGTTGATTACTTTATGGTTACTATTGGGCTCAGTGTTATCAGTAATCTAGAACTCTTCGAAGAGTTTTGTATACAGAATCTTTTGAAATCTATTATCGTTTCAGTTTCTTCAAAATTGTATACCAATACGCGGGTGATTTGAGCAGCACTAATTTTCTGAACATGGTTTAGTACTTATAGTTTAATACTTTCTTACGAAGTAGACAATTATGTTTGCGATTACATAAATAAGAAATAATTTTTTAAAAAAGTTATAATAAAAATTTTATAACACATCTTTTTTTACTAAATTCCCAAAAGTAAAACAAAACTTTCCATATCTTGTAAACTTTTTGATTTCTAGCTTGCTGTCTTTTTCTATTACATAATAAATTTACATTCTCCTTTTCAGGCACTCGACTTATTCTTCTCATCTCATTTTTTGTAGAATAGATTCTTGGTTATTTGCATGTCTATCACCGTCGATACATGTTTTACTTATTGAAGTGGCACTACTTCATGAATGAAACAACTGGGGGATAGTTCCATAGTGTTTGTTACGTATGGCCTTAAATGTCTTCCTTTGTATGACATCCAACATCCAAAATGACTGCTTTGTATCAAGTCGATGTATTATATTTATGATGTAAATATATTTTGCTCATAGAAATATTTTTATTTCACGATCAAAAATTTAAATATTTGTTTTTTTAATCATAAAGCATTTCACTCTAAAGTGTTTTTTTACGGCTCAAAATTGATTTGATGAATAATATGATAATATTAAAATTATAAAAAAACACATTCATTCGTCGCTTTGACACTGTATAGTTAATTTTATCATTGGAATATCTTATTTTAATAAACCGATTAAGTAAATAATACATTAATGAGTGATATGAAATATATGATAGTTTGTTTATTAACGAATCCACCATAGCATTGAAATAATAATACATGTTTTTTTCTAAATCTCGTTAAAATGTCTAAATTAATCTATTTTAGCCATCATTACTTTCAGTCTATAATATTGAATAAGCGAAGAAAAATAAATGTTAAAATATTTCATAAATTATACGAAAAAACTATTGCTTATTCGGCATATCTTCGTCAGTATTGCAAGAACTCCTAATTTAATTTCTTGACTTAAATCACTTTGTAAGGTATAGTTTTATTTGTTGCAATCTCGTGTATCATTGGCACATTTTTACATTAACACATAAATCGCGCACGTTTTATAAAGTGTTATTATAAAAATATACCAATGATACGAAAGATAAAACTATACCTTACAAAGTGATTTAAACTAAAATATCGAGTTGCGTGTTCCTGCAATATTGGCAACGATATATATATATATTTACACTGTAGGCACCACCGATTTTATTTCTTGATTTACTTTCTTTACAGTGTAATAAACGTATTTACAAAAATAAAATAAAAACCGCTGAAGATATAAACATGCTTAGATATAACGAAAGATCTAATAATATCCTATATTTTATTATGAAATAAATTCAGAGGTGCATATCTATCTACTCTTATTTCAAATTGCAAGTATAAAATTCCGACTCAAACAAAAAGGTAAAATGCCGGTGCTTGAAAACTTTTCAAATTTCCCTCTCTGCCAGATTTTACAGTGACGGTTGTGGACAATGTATCATTTTTGATTTAGGAATTTCCTCCAATCATACGCGAGTGTATTTTTAATCTTATAATACTTATAACTAGAATCTATGTGGACACTCTCGCTAATGTTTTTATGATTTTTTATTATATGAGCCATTATACTCAAACCGATCAAATTAATAAGTTTTGTGAACAAAAGATAAGATAGGATGTTGCTTTTTCGAAAATAGGATACTAGAAATAAATTTACGAACCGTGTTTACGGGTTACGCGTAGTGTATAAGGCACTTTCACGAATTACAAAAAAGCATTCCCATTGAAAATGTATGTTAACATGATGGAAGATGTTAAATTCCCGAGAGCTTTTAAAACTAATCTGAGAATGAAAGTTTAAGAGACATACATGCTTATGTTGAGTATAAAATATACGTTTGAAGATAAAATTATTGAGAGAGCTTACGTCACCTGAAATAGAGGCGGGTTGTATTTCAAAATGACAATGATTCACATTATATTACAAATAATAATAATCCAATTCTATAAGCTGAAAAAAATTTAACGCAAGTTTAATACAGTTTATTTTTCACATATCTGTAAAAAAATAATTAGAATCTCCTAGGTACATGGTTTTCATTTTAACTTACAGTTAGATAAAGAAATTGTATTCTTGTTTGTCACGTCAATGTTTTCATTCAATTCGAAACCCAACTCCCGTTTTTTTTTCTATTGGAAACGATTTATATAACTCAACATTATTTGCACGGTATAGATTTGCGACAAATAAAAGTTACTTGTCTTTGTACTGTATTTCATAGAGCTTGATAATAAGGATAAAGTTATCAGAGGTTTTGTTTTATTATTTGACTATGAACGCTATGATAATGGAGCATATTATAAATCTACGGCTATTTGAAAACCTGTTTTGATAGATTATTTTTCACTAGAAATGATTTTCAGACAATTGTTAAGCCCAGTGGTCACCCAGTCCTGCATTTTCGGATGTTTAAAAAATCCAGCAGGTATGGAAGTCGAATCTGTTTTCGCTGAATGCGAGACGCGTACTCTAACCTGTACGCTACCGGGGTGACTTTAATACTCTTAAGGTTTTTGAAAAGTGAAAGATTTTCAGTTGTGTTAATAATATATGAATAATTAACAACGTCTTTTTCTATGATATTAGCAAAATCCACGCACGGTATACACGAAGATAAATTATTTTTTTGTTTTATTTGTCAATTGTGCGTCACTGTACGCTTTCGAATAGTATAAGAAGGTAACTTCTATAATATAATGAATTCAAAACGTAAAACCATGTAACAAGTCATATTATTTTCGGCCCTAGCCATCGTTGTGAGTTAGAAAAGTAATTCTTGGTGCATTTTGGCAAAGATCTCCTGCACATAGCAAATGTCGCCTTTTAGTTGGCTACAAAATTTCAGCCATTTTCAACTTATTGTCATATAAAATATATCTTAAAATATTACAATTTAACTTAGGATCGTCATATTTGCACTATCTTTAAATAGTATTCTTATAGTATTTCTTTATTTTGTATTCATTCTCTCATTAAATAATTAATAAATTTAATAACCTATTATATGCGGAAATGTAAACATTTTTTTCTTCTTACTTGAGAATATCTACTGAAACTATAGAGATTTTGCTGTCAAGCTCTCATGGACAGTTATTTTTACTAAAGTAGGATTAAAATTCGGTATTGATACATTATATGTTTTAAATTTACTAATTTTTTTACCATGATTTTACTAATTATTTAAAAGGAAAGTTTGAAACAACGCTTTTTGGAAGGATTGTTCTCGTATAATGCATCTGAGCTTGACTGCATACAAATTATTGTAATATAGCAATCATAGTTTGGAATTAATTTTCATCAAAAATTTGTTGGTGTTCACTGTTTTATTAACTGTGTTAATGTTACATTCAAAATCAGATTAAGATTTTTGTTGATGTTTAAAAAAAACAGTGATTCGGTGTTTCATTTCTTATACATCATCGAAAAATATTTTTGGAGTATTTTTATATATATATTTTATATAAATATGATATATGAATAAATATAACAACATAGTTACATATTTATCAGTCTTTAGAGTACCTCTTCTTGGTAGACATTTGATTGAAATAAAATCTATCTTCCAGACAATTCAAAAGTTGAAAAAAGCTTTTGCTTCATTATATTTGACATTGTTTTTAATTTCAAATTTTTCCAACAACATATATTTGAATATACAATAGAAATAAATTTCCCACATTAATAGTATTTTTTTTGCACAATATCGTGTTTGATTATTTATATTTAAATATCATACATAAGTCTGATATTATTGATCATTGTATTCATATATATATATATATAAAATTCATACACAGCATTATTGAATTTTTGTTAAAGAGTGGAACCTTAATTTACCTTAACAAAACTTATTCTGAGTAAATATTATATCGAATGTTTATTTCAAACTTATTAATCAAAATTACATGTAATATAGATTAGTAAAGTGTAGTGATAATTAGGAAACGTTCAATCTTGAAAATATCATAAGTGATACTTGACATTTACATTGGTGAATCTTTATGAATTGTATTTTTATGTGTGCTTAAGTGAACTCAAATTTTCAACGATTGCAAGTATTATGCATATTACGACCATGTGATATAACAATATGATAATAAATGTATGCGTTGAAATAAACTTTTTAGGAACTGTTTATGAATCGAAATAAAACGGTTTTCATGGGTTTTCTATTTCCATTTTCACATTATAATTTCGCCTAGATACGAAACTCCTGAAACCCTCCCTCTATATCGCTGAAGCAACTGCGAGCCCGAGGCTACTGTGGAACTTTTCGCTGTACACTGGGCTTTTATTGCGATATTATACCGCGACCCGCATTGCTAATAAACCAATGAAAAGCTCCCTGTTCCGGAGTTTTATTTATTGCGGATTTGGTGGGACGAAGCTAAGAAAAGAGTTGATTTATTTGCGGCCGTGAAACTGCCGTCCCTTTGCCAAAAAGTCGTCAAATCTCGCAAACTGAGAACTTAATCTCGTACGTTGTGGGAAGCAATACAAGGATCTTTTTGATTCTCTGACGGTTTTTAAATGAAAAATGTTTAAATTACTTGAGTCTTCCGCAAGGGATGTTTTTTTCTCCCTTTGAGTGCCTGTTTCGTATTTTATTGCAATGCATATCTCAAACATTGATTCATACCCCATTAAATCATTCAAACAGGAAAAAAGACCTTAAGCTGCTCCATAAAAAAAGTAACAAAAAACTTTTTTAAGAAATGAATTCATTTATAATTTGCAAACGTTTATAATATCGCTGATGAATAGTTAAGTACACACGGTCGCTTTCATAACTGCATCGTATGGTTCCAATTTTTCCGTTTTGAATAGCAATGATTTATTGGAGAAATACCTGGTTAGATATTATTTAATTAAAACGGCAAGTTACAGAGAAGCTTTTTATATTGTACGTATTTCTTAGGGGATTCTATTTATAAGTGTTACATATATACATAAATTCTTACACTAAGTAGTTAACACTGTCAATAATGCAATTGAATATCTCAAAATATATAATTGGTTAATACTACACAAACTTTAAATAGTTTTTATTCCTAAGAATACATTATTTGAAAAATACGCTTGGTACACTTTTCCCATCTTACACGCTTGTCTATCATTTCAACTGAAAAACCATTAAAGAAATTAATTAAAAAAGGATGCTTATCTTAAATTAGGCCTCTAAAAAATTCTAGTCAAAATTCAATTGCATCTTTTATTTTGAAAATTTTCTCTTAAGATTAAGAAAAAAACGAAAACTATAAAATTATTTTTGTCATCAACTGCTTTGCTGGCAAGACACTATTTTAAATTATTTTGCTTATAAAACTGTACCGTTTGTTCTATATAAGTAATCTTAAAACTAAATTTGACCAATAAACTTTATGACCCAGTGCAGGCCAGGCCAACCCAAATTGTCCTATAGGCCACATAAGATTATAGGCATTAAATTTAAAAAATGTTAAGATTTCTGATTTCTTTGTTCTATTAATTATATATATATTTTTTTAAATTAATTAATTTCTATATATTTATAAGATTATGACCACCGACCGTGAATTCGCAGTTCCTGACCAGCAGTATAGTCAAATCTTTTTATTTTTCAAACGTGAAATTGTAAAATATGTTTTTTTTTTATTAATAGACTTATCACGTCTTTAAGAATACCTTCGATATGCTCTGCTACGGAGCAAAAATAGTTTTTCAATATTATTTTTCTACATACTTTCCATTACATAATTTACTTTTCTATATTTTTTTTCGTCTACTACTAAACATAAAAAAAATATTATTATTTTTTTCTTTTTTGAATTTATATACGATATTAAGAAGTAAACTTATATTTACAGACACGGTCTTTTGCCTCCAGGTTCTGCCAGGTTTATCTTATAGAAACTGTCACCTACTTATCTGGCAAATTGTAAAACGTTGATCACATCCTTTGTAAGTATTCCCATGTTTTTTTGAAACAGAAGAGCTTTTTAAGTTCTATCATTTGCTCAACCGTTCTCCACTGCGACTTGATTTTTATGAACAAAAAGAATTAACCATAGTAAATGTTGCGTTACACAGTGAGCAAAAAGCTTGAAAAGTTCCATAACTCTATAGTAATACGAATTAATTATAATGTGAATTATGCACGGGCTGACTGAGGTCATGGAAAGCTGCTCCTGAAATATTTTTGGTTCTTCAAAGAGAAACTCATATTTGTTAGGCCACGGTTAGTGCTCGTAGTATGGTGTCGGGTAAAAAAAGGGAAGTAAGCGTACATATTGTTTATGATAGTACATTACCTTGTCTAGCATAATGGTATAACACATTTTTTTTCGGAAAAAAAAATGTAATGACTATTACTATTATTTCAGTCATTATTTTAATGATGTTTTTAACTGCGGTGATAAATTAAATGTGAAATTTAATGTTAAAATGTTGACTATACATAGTTGTTGTTTGTTAAATTCGTTTTGCGTGGAATATGAAATATTGTTTTAATGTGAGCCATATTAAATCTGAGATAGTGATTTGCACAATAGCAGTTCGTTTTAAATTGGAATCAATTTAAATAATTCATGTATTAATAATAATTAACTTTGAAGGCACGAAATATGTACCCACACAAGATATCAGGTGGAGATAAGCACGCGTGGGACGTATTTAGGGTAGGTAACATATCTTTGTAAGGAAGGTGACATAATCGTAATGGAAATTGTTTTCATTGATTTATGTGACAATAATAACCTGAGTACCAAGTCATACTTCAATAATTATTATAATATTAAGTCAAGACATAGAGTCAACGTACGTAACCATTCTAGGTATGTGTTTTTTTTAGAACAGTGATCCCCAACCTTAATCCGGTAGCCGGTGAGTTAGGATCAGCGCTTCAGAGCTGGGACTGCGAGTTTGATTTTAATATTGCTAAAAAGACGTAGACCCGAAACCAGACACTAACTAGATTAATTGCTAGGTTGACAACTAATTCTGGTAAAAATATTTGTCAAAAATAAATAGATCGAAATTTGGAACGGACATGATAAAAGAACAGGACTCATTACGCTTGAGTGCTAAAAAATATTCTTCTTCTTCTTTGGTATTCGCTTCCTAAGTTGAGCATATCGACCTATCCGAAATACCGTGGGAAAATATGAGCCAAAAATGCAATTAATGTAAGCATATTTCTTCTCATATTGTAGTTATTGATATTGTATTATAAGGATGTTTGATTGACACATTGATATTAATATAGTTTTAATTTTGATGTTACCTTGTCGTGATAATAGCAATGTATAAAATGTTAATTTACCTATGAAGTATTATCAATTATTTTAACTTGGTAAACTCTTAAGTATTTGGCATTTAAAATGTGCTTGTCATTGAGTGCTTTCTAAAAACCGAAACACCCCCTTTAAGATAAAGCTTTCAAAGATACAGCCTTCTTGATCTGAGCTTCCAGCTAAGGCAGGTAAAACGAAAAGCTTTTTTTTAAGTTAAAACTTCGGTAACTCACTATTGACAGGCTTCACAGAAGAAAATTTACGAAGAGCGAACAAGCAATAGTGTACGTATATTTTTGTTTGCTTAGCGATAAATCAAAACTTTTAAATACTTAGCCACAATTTTTTAACTAAAAACATCTTATATAAGCTATATGGAATAACTTTTTCTTCCTGTATGTACCTCAAACCAACGTTAGTTTATGTAACGTCTTGTAAATTTGCATTATGTAATCCACTTCTTTCCGCCTTTAAACATTAATATAAAACAATAATATTACGAATAATAAAAAGTATCTATTGCTGATCATTTACTTATATATATTATTATACATTATATAAAAATTTTAAAACCGTTATTTAATATATATTCAATTTATATTACATTTGATAGATTATATATTATTATATTGAAAAAAAAAACCTTTGATACCAACCGCTGTGTAAAGATGTCATGTTTGGTTAACTGATGTTTTATACATGATATTTTAATTTAATGTTCATGTTCTGCTTAAATTAATGATCACACGTTTTAGTAGAGTCAATTCTACAGCTATCAATAAAAAAAAAAATAATCAAAAACACTTTACTTTAGTTAAATAGTTATATTAAAAATAGTTACGTGCACTTATTATTTTTGTGGATACAGAATTATCAATATCAGCTACTTAAATCGGCTTGATATTACCATCAAATAGCTTTTCAATTATTTTTTAATGCTTTAATGATATAATAAATAATACGTGCAGTATTATTATATTTGTAACTGATGCATTAGCTTTAAAAGTTTCTAATATGTTAACTATCCAAAAGCTTCAAGTCTTTCAGGATGGGTATTCAACGCTCGGAAAGAAAATGTCTGAAAATCTTTTCCTTTTGAGTTTTTCCACTTGCCCGAGGCTCTGCTGGCTTGTCCGTTTATTGGAGTGATTTTGTCGACTGACGAGAGTGAATGCTTGCAAACGTGACATGTTCAGTCTACCGAACAAAAGCTTACGGGGAAAATACTGATAAACATATATATTTATTGAAGTTTTTTTTATATAAATAAAGTGTAAGAAGGTCGAACTTATATGAGATTTAGAAAAATCTATGGCTCAGATATTTCATCTTGTCGTTAAGTACTACTGAAATTATATAATTACAGCAACTTACAAACTAAATGCTCTAATTCTAACGTCGGTAAATGTATAGTTTGTGCAATAGAGTGACAATTTTTTTTTCTTCTCTTCAAAATAAATCCAATTAATAAATTTTCTATTTTGATATTCACCTGAAATTGACGGCTAAAAGTTAAAAAAAACCATTGCAAATGATTCTACTATAATATGTTAAATAATTATTTAATTACTGTTTTTGATACTAATACAGAAAGCTTCACAAATATTTAGTTTTATTGATATGTAAAAACTTGGACGAAATATTTCGATACATTTTCGCTACCCCGCGGTGAAAAAAATAAATAAAGCTTAATATTCGCCACATTAAAACTAATGTCCTTTCAAACTTTATAGAGAAAATATTATTTTTCGCTGCTTTCCATGTTATGTGACAAAGCGAAACGTCAACTGTGGAAGTATTCACAGTTAGACAACGGCCAAAGTATCCTGATATATTGCCTTCAGGACGATAAAAACATTCTTAGCTTCTCAAAAACAACACTTAGAAACAACTCTGGAATTCTCGTGCTGGCCATGGGGCCTCTGCGGAACGAGGTTACCAATTTACGACTGTTTCCACTTTTCACTTTTTGTTTCACTCTGCTTCGTCCACATTATTGCCCTCTTTCCGTTTTCGGTGACTTCCGTTGTGTAATTTCAGGATATTTTGAAGACATTTTTATATCGTGAGGTCTGTCTCGCCACAGTTTATCAGTATTTCACTGTCGTTAAAAAACCCTGTCATAATATTTTTATTATTTCCAGTCTAATTTCGACGGGTTAGAGCAGTGCCTCCCAAATGTTTTCGGGTCATGATACCTTTTTAAAATTAAGATTTTTCCACGAAATCCTACCCTAAGTAAGGATGAATAATCATAACTAAGAATAGATAACAATAAATAAAATCATTATGTGCTCTCGCAATACTAAAATATTAATTTCTTTCGAGAAACTCTTTTTTGGGTACTAAAATTTTTACTGGATCGCTACGACAACGCCTTGGCACTCCAGGGTGTCGCGGCTCATACTTTGGGAATCCTTGCACTAGGCTATGAATATTGTCTGTTAGACAAAATATTTTTTATGAATACTTATTGTTGGAAAATCACACCACCCAGAAAATTTTCATTAAACTTTCGGTCACATCGGAAACATATTTTTTATCCAAATGTGGGAATCAAATTTGCATCACTTCGTGCAGAACGATAAAAAATTAAAAGGAATACAATCTGGCACAACTATGTAACTCTAAAAAGTGTTAGTATAATATTTTAAAAAGATCATTGATACGTGAAATCAATATTGTATAAGCAACAGCAAATAATAAATATAAATAGAAAAATAAAATAGAAAAAAAATAAAGTCTATACCAATATTCTAAAAATATAAACAATATCATCTATTTAAACTCACTCTCACACAGGTGGAAAATATCGATAACCGAGGTAATTTCGTTAAATATAACCATTGCTCTCCGCATTGGTATAACTACTGGCACATTTGTTCTGCACTTAGGAATAAGATGATAAGTATTAATATATATGTTTAAGATGTTTTATATTATACTAATATTGTCAAAAGGTTTTTAATTAAATCAAATTATATAATCTTGCTAACAGTGTTAACACAATATGTACTAAATTATATAGAACTGTTCAAATAGACGTCGTTTTATTATGTAAATTCGTTTTTGCACGAATAGAAATCACAAATGTGATTGATTGAATGTCAATTCGGAGCGCGTATATAAACACACATTAAGAATACATTACACTGCCACTAATTATTCTCTATGAGTCTATGACAGCCATGATTATGGCATCAAATGTACGCGAATAGATGTATTGATTTGTTTTTGCAAATAATTGTCATGTGAATTTGCTATTAATTACTAGCAGTTAAATTTACTTACACATCAATGTAAACTTTCCTATTTGAGGCTATTATTTTCAAACACGGCTTAATCCAATATAGTTGAAAAATCAACCTTAAATGTCATTTTGTA
>JAGVSQ010001716.1:0-27702 GCA_022683975.1 Rhyacophila evoluta | reverse complement strand
AGGATAGTCCTGCATTTAGGAATGAAAAACAGTTGATGTTCACGATTTCTTAGGTAGTTATCAGGAACATACAGACCAACATTAGCAAGAGCGTTAAAGCAATGAATTTCAATGAATTAATGATGCAAGTAACTATTTACATTACTTTAAAAACGCTTTCCTGAAAACTGCTTTTTTGTCTCTTGTGAAATTTGTTCAATATGGATTACGTCCTTTTTTCTTTCCACGGTTGATATATATATTGCATATAATAATAATTATTTGCCATATTGTGCGGTGTTGTTACTACAATGTTTATAATATTTTAATAGCATTTATTATTTAACATATACAATAGTTTCAGACTACTTCATTTTCTAATGACATGACGTACTGCTCTTTTCTCGTTCTATGTGATATTCAACGAACCTTCCAAAACTTTAAACGAATTCATACGGAATGAGATTTTTCTAGCCTGTTCCACAAATTCATTTTTCCTTCAACTGTCTGTCCGGGAGAGTGGTAAGTATTGCATGAAAAAAAATACAAAAGCGCCATACGAAAGTAATTTATTCAAAGTAGAAAATTTGAATGGAATTTTACATCAGAGACGTAAAAAGGGTTTTCATTCGGAAATTGTAATCAAATAAAAATGATTTATGTATAATACTCGTGTATATTTCCTTGTAGGATCTTTCATTGGATGCGAACTGATTTCTGTATCAAAGAGAAGACTACATATCGTATCAGAATTCGTGATAGTTCACAAATCAGTCACCTGGATTATTTGTGGCGTAATTTAAAACGAAAATTACTTTTTAAAAGAAGAAAGTCTATAGTATTTTCTATTTTGTATTAGATAAGAGAACCGACCATGTAGCCATTCATTACTGAAAAATTGAAACTGTAAAACTGTACCTAGATAGACCTGTAAAGCTGGACGCTTCAGAGAGATTATTTATCTGATCTGTTTACTATTGATTATGATAAATACTATCTACAAAACGAATTCGTCGGAGATGCAGGCCCAAGAATACTGGCGGGCGACGGGGATTCTTGAAAGCACCATGTGGAATAATCCACCTAAGGATCGAATATGGAAGAAAAAGAAAAGAAAAAAATAGTTCAGATACTTCAAACAGCATTAAAGTAAACAGCAAAAAGGTAACCTACGAAAACATATTTATTTTTCTGTTATGTGTGTACAATTATCTGCATTAGGATGTCCGTGATCTTTTATTTATGGACTATTATCAAACAGCGTACACATCTATGGAATTTAAATCCACAAGTCATGGTTTATTCTCAACATCGAACAATTCTCGTGAAAATTCATTCGTGAAGTCACTTTGTAGAAATCCGTATGCTCCACTTTCGGAACAGTAAACATTTCAAATTATACTGCAACATACAATGTCTTTCTTAAATAAATAAATAATTATAACAGGAAATATAACATTAAAAAGGATTTTCATTTTTTAATACCTTTTAATTTATGCAATGTTTCCAAATTCCCCGAAGTCACAATATCGTTAATATTAAAATAATACATTTTGATTGTTGCTATACATATATTCAATTCGTAAAATTCCAGCTTCACATTCGATTATTGAACAAAATATAAAATTCATTTACATGTTATCGCGTTCAACACTAAATAATATATTTATATTCATACGAGCTAAATTTATTACTTATTGAATACTTAAAATGTTTTGAATATAATAATTTTATACAGATTTCGAATTTGCTTGTATATATTTGTGCAAAAATCTAGTTATTTCACGATTTACATTTAAAATGAGCTTTTAAAAAAGCTTTACGACTGAATAGGTTTCGTGGTGTGACTACACCATGTTTGTAAATCACAAATATTAAAACAGCATTGCGGGCACGATATTAACCCGGCAGCAACACGAGGCAGCCTCCAGGCGCTAGTTTGTCAGTTAGACTGAAACCCACGTCTCCCTAGCACTCACACCCTCTGAGTCTTTCCTCGCAATTGGTGTGCTTTTCCGCCCACCTGCCTGCGATGCAAGCACATCGAGACCAGAACAAACAACAATGTCTCGCGGTGTTTGTCATTTCCTGCCACTGAAGGCGGGAGCATAGCGTGACGCGGGATGGCGTGACGTCATTCCATGTCGTGTAGAAAGTCAGAGATTTAATAATTGAATTGAAGAAATTGAAGAATTCCTTTTTTCGTATTGGTAAAATTTGTAATAAACCTAATAGAAAATTCGATTAAAGATCTATTTAGCTTTACGTTGGACATGAAATGTATCGTTATGTTTTTACGAAAGGGTGTACAACTCAATACACGTTCTACCAAAAGGGTATAAGCTTAAAATGCCGAATAAGTGTTTAATTTTGGTTTAGAATTTAAAAACAAGATGGCCTGTATAATTACGAATCAGATAAAAGGCTTCGATATATAATTGGTTTTTCTTACTAAATTATTAAATTAATATCATATTGAGTAAATAAAGAAACGATTTTAGTCTTCTTGATCTTCAAGGATGTGCCTATTTAATGCTTAGACTTTGACACAAAATCATTGAATCAACGTTTTTTGTGCCTCCTGTAAAATTTGATTTGTGTGGGCTACATCATTTTTCCTTTCCACTGTCGAATATAATTCATATCGTAGCCAATATTGAATGAACACGTATCTTTTTTTTTTGCTTTAAGTCACTTTTTAAAGTATTGTTTTATTTTTTGCAATCTCTCGTATTATTAATATTTTTTTTTCATTAGCACAATCGTTTATAAAACGTGATTAAATTATGATAATGCAAAAATGTGTCAATAATACAAGAGCTTGCATGAAAAAAAACTTTACTTTACAAAGTGACTTAAATAAAAAAATTAGGTTACGTGTTCCTTCAATATTGGTGACGATTTATATCTTTTATATCATATATTTGTGAACTTGTAAATCCGAGTATAACGAATATAACCGAGTATAAATAAAAAATCAACATTTTTTAAAATAAACTTTTCCTTGAAAGTATATAAAAAAAAACCATGTGTACAAAAAACATAGAAAATTAAATGTATAATCATTCTTTATAGATTGAAGTAGTGATTCTTACTAACATATTAATGTTTTTAATTACACCATTTGCTATTGATGTCAGTGAACTTTTTTCGCGTATAAAAAAATAGTGACGTGTATATGCTTTTAAAACGAGGCAGGTTGAATGAACATTGTGTAAAATGTAACAGAAGTTACATACCTAAAAAAATCCATGCCTGCTAATGACATTTTCCAGCATGCAAAAATCTATAATTTTCGTGTCATTTCTTCGTTGCTCTGTCGGGTTGTAAAGCTTAAATAAATATAGTTCTAAGTGCTTATTACTATTATTGATAACTACTTCAATGATACGTTTTGTTTATTGGTATAAAAGTGCTGGAGATCAAAAAATCACGAAAACGAATATTAATTCAGCGTAAAGGTTTTATGTTTTTAATCGGCTTAGGTATGGCTCAGTATGATTATCCTTTTTTCTTCTTTGCCGAGGTGAGCTTAATTAGCTAGGTAGATAAAAATAGCCTAAATGAAAGCGTTTTTCAGTTTTTACAAAATAATTAAAAAATAGGCTTGTAAGTCGAAACTGAAGTATGGTGATTAAAGAATGGACCAAGCAGTTTCCCTTATATTCAAAATCAGACAGTGACGTTAAAACTGTAAGAGACCAGTGCTGTGGATGTTTCTGAAAAACTCATATCTTATTTACTGATTTCTTAACCGACAGGATTTAAAGAGTTTTGTAGACGATTTCATGGAATACTAGCATGATCTTAGAAGATGCAAAGCGACAAATAATATTGAAGATAGTGCGTGATAATCATATAAATGGTATATTTTCAAAGTGAACTTATTCCACTCTGCCAAAATTGAATAAAAGAGATTTTGAACAATCAATTTTTGAACAATTAGTTTTTATATAAAAAAAAACCACATAGGAATCGGTTATATTATGAGAAAGAGGAAATTGAAAAGTTTTTATTTATTTAAATGGCATTATTTACATAAGACAGTACGCTACTTGTTGTTGAAAATGTGTTCGTGTAGTATTTACTCATATTCATTTTGTTTTGATTAAAGTTTATAATAAAAATTTGAGAGCAAAGTTGTACTGACTAGATAAAAGTAAATAGATACAGTATTCTTAAAAGGTAAAAAACAGAGCAGGTGTACTTAGAAAATTGCAGACGCTAGGGTGAGAATCTTATTACTGTGATAATAATATAGTGATATTGCAATGATGCTATTGAACTGTCGTTTCGAAATATATTAATATATTTCAAAAAGCTTAACGTGCTTTTATTAAAGGTGGCGTTAAGAGTTAAGACCAGATGTGTCCAAATATTTTAAAAATTTTATTTTTATGTTGTAAGAACTATTTTACCTGAAAATTCGCTCACTTGCAACTTTCATCAAGCGGTTAATTCTTTTCCTATTGGAAAATATGCTATAAAAACTGTTTTTATATTTTTATCTTTTACGTGGTCATGTGTAGTTTGGTGATGAAGTGGTAAGAGGGAGAATTTTGATGCCAGATGCTGCGGATTCGAATCCCACAGTTAGTTAAGGAATTAAGGATAAATGCGGTATTGGGTGATAAATAATACAGATATATAAACGATTGACAAACGGCTTACTCTCGTAAGTAACAATCTGTCAAAGTAAATTTTTACATTGTGAATATACATATATTATAGTTTAATTTTGGGCAGTCAGGGCTTAGTTAAGGGAATTTTTTGAAAGGTGTATTAAAATACAGGATGCTTACCACATTCCATGCGGAGCCTTCGTAGTTCAGTTGAAAAAGAAGAGTTTTTTCCAAGTCCAATGGGTTGAGTAATTAGCTGATAGCTATTTCTCGTGAATATAATCTATCAAAAAAAATGTCTTGAAAATGTAGGAATTCATATACAGTAGATCCTCGATATCACGGACTTCACATATAACGAACAAAATATCCGTCAAGAATTAAATATGAAAATGTTTGAAGGTGTTTGTTGATTCACCAAGATGCAAATATATAATATATTTAGAATTTTTCAATTAACAATAAATAATGATACTGGAAAAATCACCCAGAGGAAAGGTTTTGCTGGCGCTAGAATTAAACCAAAATGACCTTGAATATCACATCACGATTAAAAGCTAAAAAGCAAATGAAGCTATGGTCTTGGAAAATGAGGGTATATGTGAAGATAGGGAAGGAGAAGAAATAGTCAAAAAAATTATCAGCAATAATAATATCAGTAATAATATCGCATCTATCCACTAACATAGTTATATTGACTATTCGTCAGATATCGAAATTCAACTTTTTATTTATAAAAATGAATTCATTAAACCCATTTTGTATATATAAAAAACTTGCATTAGTCCGTTATATCGAGGTTATATTGTACTTCATTTCTGGAATGTTATACTTCATATCGTAGAGATTTTTATTCATATTTTTCGGTTGATGATAAAAATCATAAAAACATAATCATTAAGTCACAGGTTATTGACAATTGAAGTCATTGAAATGTTTTTATAGGAAATAAATTACTTATGAATGTTTTATATTAAAGATCTATTTGAACAAGAAGTACAGGATGACTGGTGGAGTTTATTGATGAATAATAAATGGCTTATAAGGCATTATTTTATTGGGGGGATGACTTAAGAAAATAATGCTTTGAAATCCTAAGGCGATCGGAAAAGAAAAATATATTGTCCCGAGCGAGTAAGGGGGCCTAATATTTACGTGTCTTTGTCGAGTAAAATTGAGATTTTTTCGGATCACAGTACTTTTATAATACAACAAACAGATATTAAAGAGTACGTGCACACTCATTCACTTAGACTTTCCTTTCAAGAATACAAATTTAATTTTTTTCTACCCTCTCGCGATATCACAATGAATTGCAGAGTTATATTTACCAAGGTAACGAATTCTTTTGTGTTTTCGTCTTATATTGTTCAATTTGTGTAAGTCGCTCGCTCTGAAATAATTTAGGGATTTTCATTTCTTGTTAGACGATTTAAAAATCGTGATATTAAATATTTACTTCGATATCGATGGATAAAAGCTCTAATGCTGCAAGAGACATAATTATTTTTCCTTTGAAAACGCCTTATAAAAATAATATATCCCAAATCTTATATACGCAATGTTTTCATTCATATTTTGTTTTCGTTTCGTAGCATGTCATGGATAGAATCAAACGCCATCGGAGATCAAGGATCCGACTTCTGTACCTACCATATGTGCGCAACCATATATTCCCTATCCTTACATCCGACTTTAAGCAGGCATATCCTGAAGTTCTCACATCGACAAAGATAAACTGAATTCAATGGATCCTTGACATTATTACAAAACAGCCATGACTCAAGTTACTATACACTCAAGTGTGCTAAAGCTTAAAATATATTAATATTATTTTTTTTAAATAGTTTATTCAGCTATAGAACTACGTGTGTATATAACTATATGTGTATGAACTTTTATAGCTGTTTAAACTATAGATACTTTAACGTGTGCTTAAATAATATCAATATAATCAAGAAAGTTTGGACTAGACCTGCTTATTCTTTAAGCCGACCGGTCGTCGGCATCCCGGAAGGCCACTAAATACTATCTATAGAATGTATTCGGCGGAGTTACGGGATGCAGGTATGACCTGGGAGGACGCGAACATACTGGCGGGCGATAGGGATTTTTGGAAGCGGCACGTGGTATCCACATGCTCCACATCCAGCGAACATGGAAGAAGAAGAAAAAATAACATAAATTTTAGAATAGAGCAATTCCCCAAAACCGGCTTGAACACGTGCTGCGGATATTTACAGAAAACATAGATATTTATTGATTGTTCTTCAAAACGGTAGAACTCAGGCATCCTGAAAAATAATCGGGTATTGTTTTCAAGCAGGTGTATTTAGCAGCGTCAGGAGATTTTTGGCGTAATCTTGAATGATACATACCGATTAACAAAATAAATACACACCGATAGAATATGATATAATAAGAAAAATAATATCATAACGTAGAATCAGATGCCGATATATATTAAATTTAGAATTTGGACGAAAGCTTAGTGTAGGATATTTCTCTATGAAAAGAATATGTCAAAAACTTACGGTTGTTTTGATATTTATGGATTTTCGTATGAAGATGAAACTTTGGGTTTAATGAAATATTTTATTATTTTCAGTGAAGGTAACGTAGCCTTATTTAGATGCTTCTTATTAAGTATGATCCTCGTAGAACAACATGACGTTCGTTAGCATTTTACGCGGCGCGAAGCAGTTTTAAGAAGCTCTAAAAATAAAAAAGCTCAAAAATAACGCAGGTAAATGCAAAGAAACCTGATAGAATGAAACTGCCGAGCTACAGTTGGGAACGGATACTTTTACGATGTTAGCGAAACGTTACCTTTAGATGAAATGAAAAGCTTTATTGTAATGATGGTGGAATACGTATAATAATGTTTAAAAAAGGATATGATATGTTTTAGCATCCGAATAATGACCTCAGATATTTTAAAAGTAACGTCATATAATAAATCAAATTATAAAATTTTAAGCGTAATATAAAGTGTCATATAAAGGAAGAATTCTAAAGAAAAATATTTTCAAGATAAGTCGTCAGATTCTTGGAATACATATGCTCCACTATTGGAGAGACATGGTAAAAAAAATGTGATTATATCTTAGTAATAATGAACCCTAAAAATAGTCGAGGTTATCCGATTTAATTAATTTTTTTTATTTATTTATTTTAGAACGTTATAAATAGCAATATCGAGGCATTCCTAACATTGCACGGAAATAGTTGTCGTTAAAATAACTAATTTAAAATATAAATTATGAAAAATAGCTAAAGAGTATAACTTCAAGGCATAATTTGAAATAAAAACTTCTCTTTCGAAGACTTCTTACAAGTAATAACGGTAGAGTACAAATTAAATATGAAACATAAGGAAATTAAAAATTACAGTATTTAAACGTAAAAAGAAAATTTGAGAAAAGAAATGAGATAAGATTTTCAGATTTTTTTAAAATAACATCACCTAAGCCTACTCTCACGTGGGTGGAAAATAGTGATTTTTATAGGAGACAATTTTTTATACGTAACCATTTCTCTCCGTACGAGCATTACAACTGGTAGATTATTTAGGTTAGCATTTTGGAATAATAAAAGGTTCTCAATTTATCGAGTAGTTGATTATTCTTAAATGTCATTGTTTAGAGTTATTCATAAGGAAGAATTCAGAGGAATTCTCATCAAATATGAACCTCATCTCACTTCATACAGCGTAAAGCATACGCTTATAAAAATAGCCAACTATATTAAATTTACAATTAATTAACAGTAATAAAAGAAATCTAAATGAAGTGTTATTTTGGGGTCTTAAAATACTTTATTTCACCACTGGCTGGCGGTAATGGTCATAGAGGTGTTATTAAGTTAAAGGGTTATTTCGTCCAGTCACGTTTGATTATCATCCGCGCCCGGGGTGTAATAAGTTATTCAGCACATCCCTTGAGAAAGATTGTGATGTGAAGAGCTACCACCAAAATAATATCGATAATATACATGTCATGTTGGGGTTAAATATATAAATAAAAGAAAACATGTTATTTTGGTATCACGTATTGAAAATAAAATAAAAGATATTTTGAAGTATCGATGTACATCATAAAGTGACTTAGATTGTCGAGGAAAAGAGTAATTATTATAATCATGGCTTGGCCATCACTTTCTACCAACACCTTCAAAGGTTGATTACCTGGCTTTGTTCATTACATTATATATTCAAAATAACTTTATTAATTCCACTATTACAAATTAATTTTAGTACTTTATTTGTATACAATATTTTAAATCCCTTATCTGTGGCGTAGCCAACGTGGAGCAGTTGAAGCGAACTGTTATAGGCGCACGAATTACGGGAGCGCAAAATTAGTAAAGATGAAATAAAACATTGTGTAAAAAGAAAGCGATAAAACCACAATTTTGCAGTTTTTTTATTTGGAAAGTAAACATGCATAAGTTTCTTCTGTCAATAAAATATGTAGAAAATATAAGTAGGTACTCCGTACTATTAATTATATATATCGATTTCTAGTAAGATTTTAATCGAAATAAAAAGATAAGATAGAAAATAAATTACGGCAGTACTCTTCCGAAAAACAAGGAGACGAACCGATTTCACTTGTTCCAGGGCGCTGATTATGTAGCTACGCCACTGTTCCCTGTTGATTATCGATGGTGGTTTTAAAAGTTGGAAGTAACACAGTTGACCTAGAAATAGTAGTTAATATGTTATGTGAAATTTTCAATCCACTAACTCTCACCGCTTGGATAGAGTTATTATGACAGATATGTATATTTTCGGTTTATAGTATAGTAATAAAATAATTTCATCTGTATCATTAATATAAAATTAATGATATGTATTATAAATTCATCGCCTCCTGAACGTCGTTGGTTAAAATTTTTATTGCTTAGAAATATATATAAAGACTTTAATTAAAATTTACGTGAGACCTTTATTAGAGACATATTTCTTGTGTGTTTATTTATAAATTTACTACAACGTTTTACATACTATTAAAATGTGTTAGTTAATGCTGTGGAAGTTTTCTAAAACAATGTATAAAACGATATTAAAATATCATATTTACTTCGCGAATTTTATTAAACAATAGAAATAGTTAACAAAGAAAACCTAAAATAATGTTTACGTACAAGCCTTTTATGTTTTTATCGCCCGCGAGCTTTTTTTTATGTTTTCCCAAAAACACTAAGTAATAAAAAGCTCCAAACGAGATTAATATCGCGAATAGGGACTTTTTGAGATTAAATTGTGAGCACCGGCTTTACCTTAATTGAAAGAATTGCAATAAAAGAAACAAGCTTTTATTGCTTTTATTAAAAGCGCAAGAAACTGGCACTAGCTTTTAAAGAAACTTACACAATTTCTAAACACTGGGTAAAATATTGAAATATATATGATACTTTGAAGGAATGATAATTATGTAAATTACATAAGAACATTAAAATACTGATGTTATTCAAATTTATATTTGAAAGTACTATAAATCAAAAATTATTAAATTGAAGCTTTATACGTAGATTCACCTGAAATTTGCACTACCGGTTGCCTAAAAGTTGGCGTACACGTTTCAGAGCCAGAAGTTGCAGACTATGATCTCACAGCTGTAAGATTTTTATAAATATTCAGAACTGAATGCTTAATAGATTGAGCAATTGACTGATGAGTCTTCGCAATGTAGAGACACATAACTATATACCCAACTTTTAGAGAGGACAAAAAATGGAATGGATTACAGCAAATATTAGGAACATATTTTGATGTCCATAAACGAAGTATTGTACTTACACTTTCTTTACGATATATTTTTTATAAGTTTTTGATTTAAGACTTATATTTAGATGTTAAGGAGCTTTTTTTGCAACCAGATACTATAAAAGGGATCAACATCACTTCTCTATCAAAGCATGAGACTTCCGACTCCTCTTCTTCGTTATCTCACAGGAAAAAATATAATAAAAACTCCATACATAAATTAAATTATACATATGCAAATCAATTTGTTTCTCCAAAAGCTAATTTGACTACGACAACATTGCTAAAACTGAAACAAGATTATTAGAACCAAATCGAAATAACTAACCATCTATCTATAGAAGTATTGCTTAATATAATCGTTGAACCGCTATATTTCTTTATTAGATTATTAAAACGAAATCATTGTATCTATTATGACATAAATATAAGATGATAATAATACCGTGTACGTTGTTTCAAGTTGCTTGATCATTGTATTACACTGCAGTGTTTGCAGCCAGATACTTGCTTTTAATTAATTTTTTGTCTCCGGCGCTTGAATTTTTTTCACCTAGGCAAGTAACGAAATTTCTTCTCGGCTCGTAAAGTTCGCAATAAATTATGCAAGTTAATGTGCACTCACAAACACGAATGACGAGATCGATCTATATTTAAATTTTCAACCGAAAAAAACTGATTTAGGTAAAACTTAACAGAGAACGATTTAGTGTTTGAAAACAGTGAATTGAGTGCTAGTAGTAGTAACTATACAAATAATTGCACACATTTTCTTTTTTTTATATGCTTTCTTTCCCATACTATACACCATATCTTTTTAGCTGATACCATGACTAGATACGTTAGAAGTGAACGTTTCAAATAATTATTTGCTCGTATTTTTCGCTAATATAAAAATAAATCGATTAAAAGTATAATATGTCATCCGCTGTCTTAAATAATTTGCCACTATTTAATCTCAATCTATGAAAAATATTTTGATTAAAAATTGCACACTCAATCTAAATTACAACAATCCATCATCATAAACAATATTAGTTTAGGTGCGAAGCTAAAACTAAACATCAATGTGCGATGAGCAAAAGCTTTGGTAAATTTATAGTCAATAATAATTTTATGAAAGAAGCTCCAGCAAGACTAGTCATTAAAGTGTAATCAAAACAGCCTTCGCGTCATTTGTTAATCGAGTACCTCCTCGTCCTTCTCCTCCGATTAAGAAGAAATAATTTTCACTGACTTCAGATTTTCATTTTGCACCAAATTAATCAAGCTTTCTTAATAATAATTTTCAACAGATTTTCATCTAAGCTTTTCCAACTACAGAACAACTTAATTAAGGGGATATTTTTCTGTTTTATTTTTAATACGGCATCGAAAAGTGTTTTCAAATATTTTATCATAAGCATTATCATCAATCCTAATTAAAATCTTAGCATCTATCAAACAACATTTTGTAGCATCAATGTAATATAACAATATACTTCAGTTAAAATATTGTCATTCCACAACCCTCTAAGTCTATATTTTTATGGAGATCCAAAAGTGGAGCATATGGATGTAAGCAGTGTGAAGATGACAACACTAGAAATGGATTTTATCGACCTCCGTCATGTAAAAACTTGTGTCGAAATTATTTTTTACAATTACTTAAGCTATGAAGCATTTAGCTCTGTACTGAATTGACCCCACAAAATCCGGATCCAAAATGTGCACGCTAATCTATCGACTAACGGGGAGACATACTCGCTGTATACTGAGGCGTTAAGAAATAAAGCGCTCTTCCAAATGCAAGAAGTATTCAAAGAGCAGCTGCCCAAGACAAGAAACTTCCGAAGGTTGTTGTATGCGAAATTTTACATAATTAATACTCAAACTTGTCTTGTTTTTTGTTAGATGCTAATTCGAAATTTTTAGTTTACATCTTTTTGATGAATTAAGTTGTATGCATTGTGATTATTTAATAAAAGTAATTTTCAAAGATTATCCTTTTTTCTTTCTACAGTCGATATATAATTTAGATTAGCAATTGATAACATAAGAGTAACAACTATATACGAAATAAAAAGAATTCCAAAAATAATGAATTGATAAGAATTTATGAAAAAAACTTAGATGGCACTTTTAATTTTGTAAAAGCTAGATATTTGAAACAAGGAAAATTACTTTTTGAAATTGCATAGAATGGCTATATTAGAAATAGACAAAAAAGCATGAGGGTATAATTTATTTAATTTAAAAACTTTTCATCTGGTAACAATATATTCTAACAGAGCGGAACGCTGGACAAACTTAAATGAATAAAATGTTTTTTTATTTTTATTCTGAGTGTGGAATAATGGAAAGTTTGTAGCTAGAAAACAAAACAACTATCTTTATACAAATCGGAATCCCTTTGCGACGGACCACAACCAGTCATTGCGTCCTCAAATACCAGGGTTTCATAATATGTAAAGAAATGCCATTTTTGGCGAAGTTTGTTTGTTAACAAAGGAGAACATTCAATCCATTCTGTTATCTTGATATCGAAAAACAATGTATGGAACCCTGATCAAAGTAATATTCTAATAGATAAAATGCTACATGTTTTATATAGTTCAACATAAATAATCTTAAGATTTTTTTAAAAACATCTCTGCCTTAAATATAAAGCATATATTTTTCCATATGAAGACTTATTTTTATGATTATTGGTTGTTGGCTGATTACTGAAACTATGGCATCAAGTTATTAAAATCTTTATTTAGCTGCAGTATTTACATTCTTCGGTACTGGAGCCTGAGACTGCAGACTACATAATGTGCCCACCATCCACCTGCCCCGCTCTTACACGTAGCTTTAATCAGGCGTATCCCGGAAATTTGATATCGAGAAGCGATCTACTTTATTCGACGGGAATACATCGGGGGTGAAAATAAATAACGCAAGACTTAGGTTAACACGCACTTAAGTGTGCTGAAGTTAAAACAAATAGAATGATAAAAATAAGCTAAATGAAAGAATGGAGACTTATTTGGTCAAGCAATTTATGTGAAGAGATCATCATGCTCGCCGTATGACGTTGCAAACTATTTAAAAGCAATGGAATTATCCCTTGTGGCAACTAAGTCGGATGGCCCGATGTGTCCAACACCTGGTTGTACTGACTTGGTTAACTCTTCCCGCTCTGCACACATTCCCACAGAATGGATATTCCCACAGAATGTGATTAGCATCCTGTTCTGAATAGCCACAAGGACATGTTAGCTGCTTGGCAAGGTCAAATCTAGACAACTTGCTGCAAAACCACCGTGGCCTGTAATAAATTGCTGAGACTGCAGACTAAGGAGACAACAATATTTTAAGCCTAATTGTGTTTATTTAAATTTTGGCTTTTGTCTTCTTTCATCCGGGATCATTCCTTACCATATCTCTATACAACCACGTAATGCCATGGACGAAAGGAAATAAATAAAAAGCTGTCTCTATCTGTTACCAAATCAACTCATTCCGAATAAAGTCCTAGCAGCCTTTCACATTATCTAATATATATTTACACAAAATAACTTATATGAAAGCTCTGGTTATATTACCTGACAGTAGTTACTTCCTTGTAAGGATAATATAAATATTTTCATACACCATGTCTATTTCAAATGTGGAGCATTTGGATTCACACAGTGAGAAGATGTCTACTACAAAAATGTAGTGTAATTCTGCAATGTGAAAAATCTTGACAAATAATTTCTCACGCGAAGTGAGTGTCATGCAATTGCTAAACCCAACGTGCAATTATTATTAGGTTACCTCGTAAAATATACATTTGTATTAAAGTTATTCGAATTGATATAAATAATTTCTACTTTTGGCAGTAAATTCTTTGACATTTGTTGTAAGAAATTACATTCCAACGCGTTCTCACTTTCTATTTAAGATATTGTAATAATCAAGTTGACAAACCATGCAAAATAATACAGACAATAGGATCTGGGTACATATGTGTTTATATTTTAATTTTAAATGGCAAAATGTAGGATTGCAGAATTCGCAATGGAGCGGTGAGCCGCATTGTTTCCAGAACTCATTAGAAATAGAGCCTCATCCCTTTGTCGGGAAGGGTTGAACGAAAGGAGGCAGAAGGGAGGATGGAGGACTGATCGAGAAAGACAGGAGGGTGGAATACGTACTCCGATACGAACGGGAAAATATTTTTCATATTTGGAAATCATTGATAGAGTTCAGATAAGTAATTTTGTTTGGCAATAATACTTTTTTTTATAAAAAACAACAATATGTTGGATTTATTAATTTACATTATTTTTTATTCAGGATATTTAAGGCTTAATATATGGTATAAACAAGGCTTTTAATCGATAAAATCAAGCAGATTATAAATAAAAATCATTTCGCAGGGAAAAAATAGAATGACATTAAATATCTTTGATTCATCGATTAACCGGGAAAACATACCGTGAACGGTAACCCGACAAGTGTACGCGTAGACAACCGCGCACACAACATGTGCTCATAAGACATCTGCGCACACATTGAAGTGCTCACACTAACGCATAAATTAATATTAAGACAATTTATACTTAATTTACATTATCATAGTATAGGTAGAGTTTTATATTTTATTTAAATAACACATAGTCACTTACTAATAAATTAACAGTTTTGAGATAGTGGGTATTTTGTGATTTAAATGTAAAAAGTCACTTTATACTTAATTTACGTAATTATAGTATGAGTAGAGTTTGATATTTTATTTTAAATACTACATAGTTACTTACTTACTAACAAATGAATAGATTTGAGATTATTGTATTTTGTGATTTCCATATTTAAAAAAAAAAACCTTTATTATCACCCGTACAAAGACATGTAAAATTCATTAATTTCATAAACATATTAACAACAGCTCACATCATTCTTAATAAATCAAATGGATTTAAAAACAGAAATCATGGATCCGACGTTTTCAAATTAATTAAAAAACATTCATCATATTTCATAGTCACAAAGAAATTATTTTCAATATTTATAGATTTTAGAGCAACATTCAGTATGAATCGATTTCCATCTCACGTATTTACAATTAGGACTGTTCCATATACTTTAATTCTCATGCAGTAACGCTGAAACTGGCTAGACCCTGCTTACCTCTTCTACCGACTGGCATGACTCCAGCATACTAAAAGATCATCTAGTATCCACATGTTATTCCACATTAGTCGAATTCAAGAGATGCGTAAGAGATCCAAACTTTACAAAGTAATATAAGTGTAAAGAAATCTTATAGGTGCCACGTGGTTATATATTCCATGTAAGAAACAAATATTGAAAATAAAGACGAAAATAATAAATATCGTGACGCATAACCCGAGTTCTGTTTTTCAGCTAAACTAAATTAGCTTAACTAGATTTTAAGGAGCAGGCTATATTTTTATGCGTCTAGTTTAAAACTGAAGGTGAACTTGTGATTATGATCTTTATGGAAGTGAGTATAAATTCCAATGAAACTTTCACAAAAACCACATGAATTATACTGTATTTACTTGACGTATAAACTTTGTTTAATGGATAAAAGCATCACAATCAAAGGGCAAAACGCGGTTTATTTTGGATTAAGTATTCTCTATTTATAGTCTGAATGAAGTGATAAAACTGTAGACCGTTGTTAACTCGACCACGTACCTAACTTCTGAAAACGAAAACTTTTAAGTTATTCTGAAATAAAAGCCAAATACTTTGTAGTGTAAAGCTTATTTGCAAAGCAATACGAAACGTTTATTTGGCGACATTTTTCTTAAATATTGTACGTTTTTATAACATATATTTTTGAGTATATTCTCTGTAGTAATTTTATCACTTTTTATTAATACTTTGCAGATTCAATACATAAATATAACTTTTATTATGTATATTATATTAATATATCTATAATATCACCGCCATTTATCACAAATATCTTAATATTTAAACACAGCCGATATCTGCAATGTTGGCTTAGGTTAGGTTAGCTTAGCTTAGCTATACCCTAACAACCAATTTCCGTGAAAAGTAATCATTCAAGACATGTTGTCTCCATGTTACGGAGATCCATATACTCCACGCTCGGAGAAGATATAGTGCAAATAAGTTGAATATTTTATACACGTGATCTGAAAATTTCTGAACAAAAAAAACCGATGTCATCCAATAAATAATTCATATGCATATGGATCTACACAGTGTGTAGCCGTCTTGAGAGATTATTTTTCACGATAACTGTTTGTCAGACAATTTCTCAATCTGATTTCCATCCAGTACTGTATTTTTGGATTTCTTTATCAATCCAACAGGTGGAGAATCGAACCCGTATTCCCCGGATTAACTACGCTATCGAGTAGATTTATTACCTGCCTTAATATATAACATTGAATAGTGCAATTTAAAAACATTATCGATTACCTATGTTAAGTATAATATCATCGTTAAGACTATTTATAATATTATAGAATCCCAATAAGTCCATGCCCGCAGAGAGCTTCTTTGTCCCTACCGGTGGCATGAAGGCTAGCGTGCGCATTTTTGAACCGTAAATTGCGGGTTCCATGTCAACAGTTGAAAGATTTTATGAATCGGAAGTCTTAAATCTGAAGAAGATCAGGTTGTCTAATGAATTGAGAATTAACTTCATTTTTTGCGAAAGTTTCTGTCAAAAAGTCCTGTGCGGAGACCATACGGATCTACACTGTGAAGATATCTGCTCCGATAATTGAATATATGGATCTCCACAGTGCGAAGACATGTCTACAGATTATTTTTCACGAGAATTGTTTGTCCCACTTTTTCTCAACGCAATTAGCATCCAGTCTTGCATTTTTGGATTTTTTTAAATCCGGCATATATGGGAAGAACCCACATTCCCTGGATACTATGTGTGCACGCTAATCTCAACGCTACGCTGTTAAAATATTTTAATTTGAACTTTTTTACTTGCACAAATTATGGGACAACTTAAATATAAGCTACGTACTATTCGGCTACAATAATCAATCCTAAGTAACATTGATAAAAATCTCTTATTTTGTGATGTTTCCTTTGACTTCATACTGAGCTTTTCACAGACTTGAGAGATTTATCAACTCAATTTGAAGAGTGCAAATTCGATAGAATGGGCTACGCTTTAGACTTCATAGAGATCAAAAAGACAAAGCTCCCGGGCACGTGTTGGGAAAGTCGAATTATGACGTTAAATCCCACCTAAGTACCAACTGTTTGAAAGCTATTAACTAGTAGTAGTTTCAACTGTTCGTGGAATATTTAATATTGTTGTATCAAAGATTTAAAGTACTTATTAATCAATTAATTATACTTTATCACTCATTTAATGCAGAGCAATGTCACAACTGTAAAATTGTCATTTTTAATTATTCGTACGAGTGTATATTTATTTTATAATATTTATTTTTTAGGTTTGTTTGTTTAGTTTATAATTTATTATAAGACTATAATTGTTAGCTGTGTTTGAAATGTTTTCAGTGCATGAGTGAAAATATAAATAAATGCAGTCAGTTATATTGCAATAATTATTCCATGAGAATATATTGAAGTATTCGTTTAAAATCAATATATAAGATATTTTATTTTCATCAATCAACATCACGATTTTTCGATAAAATTATTTAAACATAATTTCGGTATATCAAAAGCTTTCAATATGTTATAAATCTCCTTACTTTTCTTTAAAATAACGGTAAATTCGACGTGCAATTAGTATATATATAATGTTATACTTTCTCTCTACCATTCGTTTCGTCTTAACACTCGCTTTACTAGCGTATATAGAAACGTAACGAACGTAAAGTGCTCTTTAAATTACCAGAAGTGTATCAGAAACCGTTTCCAAAGACCATGACTGTCATTCTTGTGTGTTCATAAGTGTGCACGATTCTTTTACTGATTAACTAAATTTTATCAACATCGAACCGTGTTAAAAGTAGGTCTTTACGCTTTTAAGATTTTTCAAATTTTGAATACTATTTAATCGCAAAATATAATTGTGATATCAATTCTGATACATACAATATCATTGATATCAACAATGATACTAAACATGATATGTGCAAATACTAGTGAATTCTCATACAGTATTCATATAAATACAGCCTGATCATATTAGAAGAAGATATTCGAGTAGCTAATAATATTGTCAATTAATTATTTTTTTATAAATATTCAGTAGTTCTAAATTTGTATTGAGCACATTCAGGTAGCAATATAATTAATACTACGATATTACAGAAACATGCTATCAATTTTTTACATGTATACTGTATTTTTAAGTGTTTATAGCGTGCATTGAATACTGTGTTTGTTTAATTTACCAATATTCCATGGTGAGTAGAAACAAGCATTTGGATTTTGAAGATTTGTCAACAAATTGCTGTTGTTTTGTTTTGTTTGAGATCAGTTATTAACCCCTGATTTAGATTTTCAAGTGTTTGGTAAACAAAGTATGACGTTCAAGGCTTGATGACGTATTTCAGCGAAGTCACAATTCGATTCGTAAATGTTTATAAGTATAAATCTACCATACACACACAATATATAGTATGCAGTACTCGTTATATTCAGCGCTGAATGATTTTAGTATCCAACATCAAACAAGCATTCGTTGGTTTGAACCAATATTGTGTATTGCAAAGAGTAATGTGTTTTGAATTCAATTTAAGCTTGTGTATGCCAAAGACCGTAAACAGCCTTCGTTTTCGTTTTAAAAACGTGCTTTGGTTTTTTCTTGTATTTTTATGAAAACAAATACTCATTCAGTTGGGCCATTAAACATAGACTATACGAAAATAATTCTGCAAGCATTAAAATTTTAAACAATTATTTGAATCAAGATTGTTTTTGATGTTTTTAACACACTTTAAATACCTCTAGAAAACATACAAAAAAAATTAAATAGATAGCATTATGTATGAACATTTCAATTACAACTACATCCACCAACAATTGTATTATTGATTAAACAAAAACTTAATATGATAAAAAAGTGATTTGAAAATTTCATGCATCTATTCCAGAATAAATATGTTTGCCTTAATACATAGCAGTGTTAATTTTACTAACATGCAGTGTAACGTAGATGAAATTACAGTGTAAAGCAGGGCTGTGGAGTCGGATGAAAATTTACCAACTCCCACTCTAACCCTTGACTCTGACTTCAATTATTTTTTTTTTTTATAATTTACTGCGTCTACCTAATGTATTTATATTGACTTATTAATAATGGATACAGGTATAAATAAAAAAATAATTATATTCGTACACAAATGAAACAATTTAATAAAAAAATATATAAACAATACGCATTAAGCAATATCCTCACACAAAATTTAAAGAAAATGTTAAAACAATTAAGCGGAGTCGGAGTCGGTCGACTTTTTCCGACTCCGCCTAAAATGTTCCGACTCCACAGCCCTGGTGTAAAGACATAAATAGGTACGCTGTCCTCTGTAATGTTAAAAAAGTGTGATCATTTTAAATGAAATTTGAAAACATTGAAATTGTCTTCGTGGGTCCAAATGAAATCATATTCACTTCTGCTAACCACTAAACAACGAATCGTGGATAAAAAATGTTAAGATACATGCTAAAACCTTGATAAAAATATATTTTTTTATTTCATGTCCACTACAAAAATCAAACATTTGGATCTCAATAGTGTGAAGATATCTAATCCAGAAATGGAATATTTTGATTTTTTCTACACTATTTGGTTTTGCAAAATTGTTCATCTCATAAGTAATTCTTTTTCTTTGTATAATAATAATTCTGAAGGTGCGGTATTCCAACCCGCTGCCCCTGGACCCAAAGTGCGCACCTTAATCTCTTGCCTACCTATTATGTATATGAAAAAGGAATTATTTAGAGATGTTATCATATTATATATTTTTTAAATAATTTGATTTTAAAAAGCTTTATTAAAATGCTTGATAATAATTGTGATTTAAATGATGAAACAAACAGTTAATTTTGAACATAATTGAAAATTATGTGTCTATGCCTAATTTATAAAAGCAGAAGATTTAAAAGCTTTGTTACCAGTTTGAGATGAAAAAAAATCAAATAAAGATTGGGAGAACATAAGGCTGTAGCAGCACTTCAAGCACTAATTACTAAATCAACGTGATTTAAAGTAATCACGTCGACGCCAGATGTACTTTTTCAAGCGTCGCCGTTTCGAGAGAAAGGCGAAATCATTATGCGCTCCTGGTAGGTGGATTGCAAAGAAGAATGAAAGACGCGCCATTAGATTACATTAAAACTAGATAAATCTGGAGATATAAGAAAGGTTTTCGTCCCATCTAATTAAGTATGTGGGTACTTTATATAAATTCAGGAATAATTTATAAAATTATTTAAAACTTCAGCGATCGGTAAAAACTTAAAAAAAGCTTAATTTAAATATCCAAAGTATCAAAAAAGTATATTAAGTTTATAATATATTCAGTAAAATTTAAAGAATACTTTTTTCAATGGAATTAAGAAATATAGTTTTTTACTGAAAATAAAAAAGTTTTAATTTTATAAAGTTTGACAGATTAAAAGCTATTTCGGATTAAAATATTTATATCTATTGAGGTGATGTTAGTATAATATAAATATTACTTATGATAGCGTCATAATTAAAATAGCTATTGATGGCTTCAATACCGTACAATCCAATCTAACTGTTTTATAATAGATCCAGTAATTATCTTCAAGAATTATATATTGTATAATATCTGAATTCTTCTGTTAAGGTATGGTTATTTCAATAAAGGGTTATAATTGGTATTAAATTAAATGAATATTTACAAATTTTGGTCGTCAATAGAATTACTTTACGAAAGTATGATATGTGACCAAGTAAATATAATTAATACACGTTTTATAAATATATATGTCGATACAAAAATTTGCCAGTAATACGTGGGATTGCAAAAAAATTAATTATACTGCACAAAGTGACTTACGCCAACAAACCAATTTACTTGATCGCACATGGTAACCTTATAAATAATATATTTACTATATCCGTTTCGTTTTTATCCACAACGGGAACACTTGTGCATATATCATTCAAAACTAAACGGATTAGGCATCTAGTTTTTTTTTTAATCCTTATACAGCTGGGAGATTTCAACACGTGACTTTCATTTTCGAAGCCCATATCCGTACTAACTTGGCCATCGAGTCGGTAATATCTATAATAACAAACAATTGGCTATCTTTCAATATAAAATCAAGTTTTATCAATTAGTAACATTTCCTACGTGTCTTTCACGCCTGCTTGCTGGTTTAAAAATACCAGGGTAATGAGCGTCTGAAGAGGTATTCAAAGCATAAATAAAACCGAAATAACTAGAGAAAGCAGAGAGAGTGTAATAATAACAATAATAATAGCATTGTTCCTTTTCAGGGATGATATTACGTCTGTCGCGAGGAGCGTGATGTACGTAACATTGCATGTTGGCGAAATTTACCTCTTCAACGTTTCTAATATCCTGGTATGAAGTAACCGCTATCCAGGTTTATGACGTGCAGCGAAAGTTCTTTGTGACGATGTTAGTGGAAAACAGGTGGCATGCGCCAGGATCTAGTGGTTACTTAGAAGTCCGCAATTACTCGCATTGTTCAGTACGTACAGTTCGTGCTCTGCAGGGTTTTGGTAAAGAAGAGTTCAATGACGTTAATGTACTTCAAACCATTTATTACGTATTTTTGAATTTCAGAGGTTTTGATATTTATAAATATATACAAGGATAATTATTTTCAGTCCCGGAGTTTCCTTATAGCAGAAAATTATATATGTAACCCAACGCTAAGAAAATGTCTATGTTAGTCTCAGATATTGGCCATTTTTACTGGAATCAGAAATTACTTTACAATGTTCCTTATTTCAATATAAAAAATAAACAAAAATCTGCGCAATTATCTATCTTAAGCTCCCACAAAATATATATTTTATGATAAAACCAGACATTCATGAAATATATATATTTACAATTAATGAGAAAAAAACAATCTCATAATCTGAAAAACATATTTGACATAGGTTGTTTGGCAATATACCATATATAAATTATACAACATGTGAGAATTGCAATAAGAACTAGTCCAAGTAATCGACAGCTACAAAGAAAGTTAAATTGTTTCCAGAATGCAAAATTGATGTATTAAGAAAAATGTATAAAGAGGATAAAATTTTAGATCCACTTCAGTACAATGTATCGATATTCATATAATTTAAATAGCTCGTTTTTTCCTCTCAAAAGAAAAATAATAGATCTTTCCAGTAATGTAATAGCTTGTTTAATATACAATATAACATAAATAGTATTCAGTTTTATGAATAAAGAATGATTGCTTATTTTTTTTTCAATATACAGTATAATATTATATTCACAGATTTAGATGAAAAACATAATTTGGCATTATCAAAATGGGGAAATTGGGCCTTAAATAACAATCCATAATATGGAAGTTTCAATATTGAAAACTAAAATTGTTTTGAGAGTATATTTCCGGCACTTAATGCTATCATTATTTACGTATAAGTATATTCATTACATTTATCGGGTAATATAAGATAAACCGTACTGGAATAAGATTATTTTTAATTATTTGTAAAAAACGATCAATTAGTGTATAGCTTCGAAAATTTATTTTAAAATCTTATTAATAACGTGATTTCCAATAAAAAATATTATCGAATTTACGTTTTAATAAAATTTAATTGACGTATCAGTAACGAAGCTTTTTTGGTAAACCTAATAATTTGTGCTGCTAAAAAAACCTTTTACATGCCACTAAGACTCGATTTCATCCGGTAATGAATATAAAATTACCTCTTAACGATAACGTATTGGTTATACAAAGACGAGGTATTTATTGCCTCTTCATTATTATCATGACAAAAAGGTTACATGATCAATGGCGTACACAAATGAAAAATGTGAAGTAAAATTAACGAAAATCAATTTATATCGTTGTGTATAAGGCTTTTTACGATCCAAAATAACAAAAGTTCTACGTATTGCACGTTTACTGGTCTCACTGTATCAATTCTCGCTTCTGTTGATAAAATACCATGATATAAATATGATTTGGTTCAAAATATGGATTCTATTCACAGTTGCTGGAGATTTTATAAATTTCTAACAAGCAGGAGTAAAATTCCAATGTGTTAAGAAACTTTTTGACAGCCAATTTCTTTGAAAAAATCTGCCAAGATATCCTTATACTTTGTGGATATGCATACATTTCATTTATGAAGAAGACCTGTGGCGACTCACGTGCAGAACTGTGGAGCCGCAGCACCCCCTATTTCCATTTGATATTATATATAACGTTTAAAATAATGAGTATTTTTTTCATTAATTCTCTCTTTATACTTGTACAGTATATAATCATTAAGAGTAAGGTCAGTAGCCATCCCCCAGTTTATGAGAAAGATACAAAAATCTTTGTATGTAACTGTACGCCTCACAGTTCCAGGGGCGTGATGTTTGAATGATGTGCATATAGGAAGTTACACGCGAGCCTACGAGGGAAAAGGAGCACTGAGCACTGCGGGGTGCTGGTGGAAGCTATTTTTATTATTGTTTCACATTCGTGAATGTGATAAGGTGTAGAATCAGATTATTATTCTGGTTCCAGCTATTTTATTTGATTCTTTTAGGATTTTATCAAGTATCTGAATAAATTTTCCTTTTATAGATGTTTGTTTCCTTTTACACAATTTTAATACAAAGGCTGAGTTTTCTCGAGCAGCAACATCACTAATTTTAGCTGCAAGCCGCCACTGGAGTAGACATATGCTTTTTTATTTTTTTTATTCTTCATTTTACACCTTAATTATATTTCGTCTTGTAACTTTCAAATCAATGAATAAAAATGAAAAAAAAATCTTATATAGGTGGTAATGCCATAGTTTACTTTCTCGCATCAAAACCGTGAAAACCGATTGAAAAATTAATAGCGGGGTGAAGACCGAGTATATATAATAAGAAAATCTGTATAATTAAACACATGATGGTAATTTTTTTATCAATATCTGAAAATATTTGAAAAAAATAGATTACTGTAAACTTGACTCAATATATTTAGATTTTATTTATATAACCCACCGAGCGCAGCGTGTTAAACTGAACTGCCGGAGGTTATTCAAAATGATTAATTCTCAGTGTTCATCTGAACAATGTAAGCATATTAAAAAGTGCCTTTTTCACTTACCTATCTACGTCACTGGCTTGGGGCATCCGTAAGGCTTTTGGAAGCGATCGCGAAAGCGTTGTCTGGTACGTTGACAACGAGCTTTAACCCCGAGCACCAAGTAGAAGAAAGGTCGAGCTTCACTGTTGAATCAATTCACACAATTCAGCGGTGGAACTTCGTGTGTACATACATACTAACTACATAGCGAGTATACTCTATTTCATTTGGTGATTACGTTGTGTGATTAAGTTCTAATTAATGAAAAAAATGCCTAAAATACGTCATCGATTGTTTATAATAAACTAAATTGAGGCACGATTGAAAGGTTATAAATTGAATCACACTTTTTAGATTTAATGCTGAAAAATAAACTGATTTTTCTAATACATTTTTAAATGTATAATTTTAGCAGTTTTATATATTTGACACCAGTTATTTGCTATTATTGTTAATTTTAAAATGTTTATATCTCTTCAATATTGTGAATAGAAATGTTCGGAATTTTATTGAATAAAGTATCGCCAAATATAATTCCATTATGCTCTAAAATACTTAAAAGTATTAAAATTTCTTTTAATATCGTTGCAACGTAATTTTTGTGTGACAAAAAATATTTTCTAAAAAACCCAAGATAGTTTATTATTTTTAATTTAATTACTAGAAATTGAGAGGTTTTTTGCTTTCAATGGATTTTTAGAGATGGAAGCTGATAAAATTTTAACGTTAATAATAAGAACAGCCGTATTTTTTTTTTATTTGTAATTTTTCATATTTTAATTATATTTACTCTAAATAGAATATATATATAAGTCGTCATTTATTAACCTTTTTTAATCGGCATCAACATATCATACATTTATATAATGCAATGTTTTAGCACTTCCTTATTGATTAGTTCGTTCAATAATAAAGAAAAATCAAGATATTTAGTTATGATATAATTTATAAGATGGTGTATAAGACTGTTTTTAATGTTATACATAAATTATTTACTTACGCAATAGTAAGCAACACGTCGCGACGAGTGTCTGTATAATCTGAATACTCACATTCAACACTCTCTATTCCTAATGAAAATATAATAAATACCGTGAAAGCTATTCCAAAAGTTGTGTTATATTTAAGTGTAGATAGGTTGTAGCTTTTGCAGTGTAAAATTGTGATTTAACAATGCACTTAAAAACCTCTTTAGAGATATTAATTTAATGTGATGCACAAAAACGAGAAAATAAACTTTCACTAAATTAATTGTCTATGTTTTAAAATGCAGTTTTCTGTTTGTTTTGTAAATACAGTCCCGGGAAAATATTAAGACAAATTACACAGGAAAAACCGTTTTTATTTTGATTTATTATTATATAACTTTAACTAGCTACCCTAATGTTTTTTTTAAGACTAGCAATATTCGGGAGAGTTTTACTGCAGCAGGTGAGAGGTCATATCTTCTTACAAAAAAGAGTAACTTATGAAATATAATACATAATGTATATGAATAGGCAGAAGCCCATAGAAAATACACATTTATGACATATTAAATAATGAATTATTTAAATTAGTAAGATGGAGATATATTAAACAAAGTTGAATAAAGGCCAATGCTGAAATGAAGGTTTTTTGGAGACCTGGATATGACATTTAAAAACGATCTTCCAAATCTTTAATTTTTGGGAGTTACTGGATAAAAACTTGATTAATTCATACATTTACCACTCATATTATAGTGCCTGCAAAACGTGTAATATTAAATTAACGGATATCTAAATACTTTGAATACCACGTGAAAGTATATGGTGGGCATCACACAAAGCTGTATTAACAAAACAAGTAAATTAAAATCAAATTATACTAAGTGATATACGTAATTAATTATAATACAATCAAATACTCAAAGTATAAAAAATATGTGGTGATTTTGGGAAAAATTGCATACTGAGCATAATGCGAAACGGCAAAAACGTTATAATTAAATAAGGGAACACATAATAATTTGTCATTTAATTTAACTTAAAAGTTTTATTATAAATGAAAGTGTGCAGGATACGTGGGTAGCATAAAATCTATTGCCTGAAAATGTATCTAAACATTAGTAAAAACATCAATGAAATTTAAAACACAGTAACGAGATGAGTGGAAATTTAAAGAGGCTTTAATCCAGCAGTAAATTGATCCAGGCGTATGATAATAACAACCATTTATAATAATATAAAATGATTATACACGTTACACAAAATTCAAATGTACAAATCTATGGAAACTTATAATTACGTGATAGAATTCTATATTCTGTTTCTATTAGTATGGACATTTTTTCGCAATTTTTGTTTAAATTTTTTACAAATTTTTGACGTAAGCGCCATGGGGATAAGGTTTACGGCCATGACCTTTAGTAAAATATGAAAGTTTAAAAGGGTATGTATTATATATACCAAGATACGTTATGTATATTTTAAATCTGATTTAATTAAAGTATATAAAATAGAATAATGTATAATATATTGCAACAAACAAAATTTCGTAAAACTAATATTTGAAAAGTTTAATACAGCGTTATGGTTTGAGCTTTTTCGTCCTGAGGGAAAAATCAATCAATAAAGATATCGCATTATTAACGAAATAAAGCTCTTATCGAGTTTACGATAAATTCAAATCAATTATTTGGCCTTTTCAAAACAGAAGTTTATGAAATCGTACGTCTCATCAGAAGATGAAAAGTCTGGAAACTTTTTGAGAGAGTTCAGTCAATTTTGCTTATTTTTTAATATTTGGAATATCGCATTTCAATTTTGATGTATTATTTGAAAATAATCTCGAGATTTCTATTTAGTCGTGTTTTTATTCATTGAAATATCGAAGATGCGATGAAAAAATGTATACTCATTATTTGTTATTTATTATTTGTCCAAAGAAAATATTAAATTTTATGAATAAAAAAATATATAAATAAAGTTTGACGAATAAGCAACATAACGTATAAAGAAATATGATACACTTTAACGTTGAAAATATAAAAACAATCTTACTTATATTTCTCATTCAAGAAATTCATAAAAATATAACCCGAAATATACATACTATTCATAAATTTTTTTTTTTTTTATACCA